>ML781182.1:757242-777865 GCA_009831015.1 Picea engelmannii | reverse complement strand
TCTCTTTTTCAAGGCATTGAGTACTTTTTCTGAGGTTTTTCTATGCTATATTGATATTTGGTTCTTAATAGTCAACCCTTGAAAACAAATGAAAACAATGACTGGTAGGTGGAACTCTTCAAAGGAACAAAGGATAAATAGGTAATGAACTTTTAGTTTTTTTTATTTGTTGTGTAGAGAAATAAGAAGGAAACATTTAACAAAATCAGATCACCATGAAAGATGAATTCTGATATGTTAAGAAAGAAAAACAAAGTTTAAATCGCTTGAATCTAAAGCACCATTTAGATGAATTTCAGACCCTTTAATATCCAATTTAAACAGATGAAATGCAGATGAAGAATAAGAACACAAGATTTACAGAGAACGACTAGAGCATAGACTTCATGCCACCATGATTAGAATCTTTGTCTTGAAAAGCTATTGACTTTTTCAATTGTATTTCATTCAGATTCAATTTTTTTATACAATATTAAGAAAAATGTCCTTTGTTCTTATGTCAACCCTTTTCACATTCAAAGTGATCAAATATATAGATAAATATCATATTATATCCTAAGGAGGTCGAAATCCATCTTTTTGCAAATATAGAAAATCGTTATAATAACTTAGGAAATAATATTTGCCAAAATCTACCCATATCCTACTATCTAGGGTTTGATTTTTGACCAACTAAAAATGTGTCAACTGAAGCGAAAATGATGGGATATGATAGGAGAATATCCAAACTTCAATATACATATCAATTTTGGATCAACCTTTCTGATTTGGAGGTCCATCAAGTCGAATTTCAAAAGATTCTAGATCTCTGCCAGCAAATCTGGCTTGGTGAATTTATGGAAAATAAGCCTCAAAGATCATTTCATATCTTCGAAATAATAACACTTGTGTAAAAAATAAGAGAGGATTTTGTTATTGGGTCCATTCTTGACAAAAACCTCTTTTTTTTTTTTAAATGCTTCTCCAGCTCCTCAAAATCTATGCCCAAATATGATGACTAAAACAGGAAAACATTAAATGCTAAAATATGGACAAATGGGCCATAAATATTCATTCAAATCTCTCAAATTATGAAACCTATGTAAAACATGCGAGAGGTTTTTGTTACTGAATTCATGATTGACAAAAACCTCTCTATGTTTTTCCAAAATCCTCTGCAATTTCTTATAAAGGATCTTGAAGTTGACTGCAAAAATAGTCATTTATAGAACTTGCATAGCATGCCCTGCAGACTTTGCGTAGCGTTCTTGATTTCTTCAAAAAAATTCATCTAGGTGGTGGATGCAAGTTTTTTGGAGGCTATAAATCAGTGCTATATCATTTTACAACCATTACATAAGTTCCTTTCAACCTCTGTATTCTTACAACAGTTGTGTAGCGTGAGATCGCTACACAAGTTCTGTACAATACCGGTTTTTACTTGTTTGACCTATGCATGACATCTAAAAGTCACTCACTGATATATTGACATGTAAAAACATGGTGTCAAACTTTGAAAAAGTTTTAGATGATCCCATATTACTATAAAAATAACACCTACAGTACTTGCACAACGTTAGGAGGTTGCACAGTAGCTTGTGCAACGCTCCATTGTTTTGATAATGTCACATACCATAAGTGGGTCTATTCATATGACATGTTTTGTACTTGACAAGACCTAACTATAAATTCCCATGATTGGCCATATGAACTCTATTAACAAAGTCTGACCAAATCACAAATTTTCATTTGAAAATTTACATGTGCTAACACCTCCATGAATAACATCACCAACCTTTGTTGAGCAATATATGTCACCATAACTGCCATCCTTTGAAAATATTTATTGTATTCTTCTAGTGTACTTGTCTGTCTCAGTTGTTCCAACTTGTTGATGTGTATCTCATATTCCTTCTTGTCGAATATATCCATCCAACTCTAAGTGAAGTCCACATATGAAGTGATGTTGGCATGCCCTAGTGTTTCTAGTCCATGATACCATCATTCATGAGCTTCGCCTTCCAAGTGAAGGGTTGCATACTTAATTGCTTCTTCCTTAGTCATTGGGTTAAGTTGGAGGTAGGTGTCCAACTTATGTACCCATGATTTGGTTGTGCTCTTGGTGGACCCATCGAAGGGTAGGATAGTCAATCTTACCACCTTGTGCATGAGGTCAAAGTTTTGTTTCCCTATGGTCCTCTGTTCCACTCCTTAAGTCTGTAATTATGTTTGAGTTCTCATTAGTCAATATAAGAAACTTTCTCACCGATATCTTCATCAATTGTATCGTACTCCTGTATGAGATTTTAATATCAATCCCCTGATCCGGTTTCTCCTGTGCTCCTGTAGGTTTCCATGTTAATAATTTTCGTAATAAGGGCCTAAGAATACGTAGGTTGTTGCTCTGAGCCAAGGTATGGTTATTTCTACTCTTCGTGTGTATCATGTCACAACAATGACATCCACTGGCTCCACCTTGACTTGTGTTATTCATATTCCCACATTGGCCCACTAGTTGTGTGAGCAAATCAAGGGTATTTTGTTGGAACCTTGTTGTCTCTACCTATATTTGGGATGCCCTATTCTATCCCTTGACCATATCTCTTTATATTTTGAGCATATTCCCTTCAGGATTGTATCCCATGCTTCCCCCTGGATTTGAATTTGTTCAGTTTGTTCCTGTTTCTCTTTTTGGTGACTCTTGAGAGGTCTGTCCTCCATGCCCCTTTCTCATAGGCATCAATGTAGTCATAGGTTGGCAGAACCACTAGCTTTGATACCACTGTAATGTCCCCAACTAGGCTAGGTGGGGATATGTTATTTTTCTATCCCAAATTGTTATTTCTTCTTATGTAAAAGTTCAAAATACTTATATTAATTGTGATGTTAACTTTTTTCAAAATGTTTTCTCAGATAAGAATATTGCAAAACACATTGCATGTATCCATTACATAAGAAATAGAGAAGATAACCATGGCATCTTATTATGGATGGAAACTCCCAAAAATCTCAACAATACAATGATATCTAATGGTTGTAATAAAATCTTCAGAATACTCCTAAGCACACAAATCTAATGTCTTCCAAGAAACTGCAAAATGTACTACATAAACAATAAGAAACCTGGAATGATGCCAATCTCTGATGTCGAAGGCTCTCCGAGCCTGACCCAACTTTGTCTACTTTGCAAATGACCACTGTAACCCTCGTAATCCCAATCCAACGAACTATTGTCCCCCCATATTCGCATAGGTCCTCATAGGATGACTACATGACATCTAGAGGAGCCTCGTGTGATAACCTGTGCTCAACCCGTGGGAGTGTCTCGTTTCCCAGTTGTGTGAAACCCTCCTGGATCCTGCAGATATGTCAATCGACCTCCTCTGGAAAAACATCGCAAACTCCTGCGCAAGCCTATATGCCTCCAAAATCTCACCAAGATGAAACCAAACACCACAACAAACTCAAATGAGGACTCGAGATAAATCCTCCTCTTTGTCTAGCTAGGGTGGATATTGCACCACTGAAACTAAACTGAAATGGAAGGAGTTTTCCAACTGCTAATGAAAACTTGGCTCAAGGAGCACATAAACAAGAGATCATAAAACATAAGGGTTACCCCTCTATTTATCCTCCATTTGGCCCTTCTAGATATTTCTTCTTTTTGACCAAATCAAACTCTTATTTTAGTTTCCCTCCAATTAAAATATACTTATTTATTTTATTTAATGTCACTTTTATGATTTGTTATTCTTTTAATCTAGTAACACCAAATAAACCTCCTTAGCTCCCTTTTTTCTTATTGACTATAGCCTATAGGAATTGTATAATCTATTGAGTCATCCTCCATCAATTGGAAATGGACATTACACAAACCCCAACAATCTTACCAAGAAATAATTAATGGCAAACCACAATTGTACACAATAATATTTACTTCTCTTTCTAATTAATAAAATTAAATTTAAATTTTATCTTTAACATATGGTCAAACATCTAAGAATTAGAAGGGCTATGATCCAAACATCTAAGAATTAGACGGGCTATAATCCAAAGGATAAGAAAGATTTTGTAAAATCTAGAAAAATTAAACAAACATTAAAAAAAAATTGAATTTAAATTTTATCTTAACATATGGTCAAACATCTAAGGGATTAGATGGGCTATGATCCAAAGGATAAAGAATATTTTGTAAAATGTAGAAAAATTAAACAAAAATTAAAGTAAGAACTTACATTAATTTAGTGACACCTTTCTTTACACAATTTCAAACTCTTGGGTCCCCTAGGTTGTCATCTACAGGGAGTCGATGTCAATGTCATAATCAATGATATCCATTTCAAAATGGGTAATTTCATGTGCTTTTGGTCCTTGTGTTTAAAGAAGTACAAAATCCACTTTCTAGTATTTTTCATGTTACTTTGTTACGTTATTGTTTTATTAGAGTACATTTTGATGATTCATAATATAAAGGGCTTATTGTTTGGTACTTTAGGAATTCCATATGGATTTTGATGATTTATAATGTAAATGGCTTATTGTTGGGCACTGTAAGAACTCCATATGGATAAGATTTGGAGAATCCAATTAATAAGTTGTAATGTGGTCAAACTATATGATGGGGTCATGGGTGTTGGATGAAAAAATAGGGGATTATATACGAAAATATCAAACTAGATGACACCAATATTACTTTAGAATAAATATGGAGAAATTGCATTAGGATTTGCTTTTCTTTTTGTTAATGTGTTATTTTCCACTTTTTCTAAGCCTCTTTTAGGATAATGATATGAATTCCTTAAGTTATTAACATAATATTTTCTTTTTGTTAATGTGTTATTTCCCACTATTAAGGATATGGATTAGTTATTATCTTTTCTTTTTATTAAGGTGGTATTTCCCACTCCGCCTAAGCGCCTTTCGGATCTTCCTTCCAATGTTAAAGTCTAACTTCAAACGTTGATTTCTTCTCAATGAAAGTTTAGCTGCTACCATTGGCTTTGCTGCGATTCTTTTTCCCAAACTCGAAAATTTCCATATATGATTAGCTATATGTATAATAAAGTGTATTTACATAAGTTTTAAAAGAGGTTTTTCCTTGACCATACGAGATTTGGTTTGGAAATTTACTTCTTGCTTCAAACTTTTATATGGTTTCTACCTCTTGGTCAATCATCTTGCTTTATTTGTATTTCTATTGGTTGCAACCTTTTTAAGTCTTCATATATATATAGTTATTTAAGATATTTTCTTTTTAAGTTAGGATTTTTGTTATTTTCTTTTTAAGTTTGGATTTTTGTTGTTTGATATTTTATATGGATAAATACATCACATAAACATCCATTCAAAATAGTCTCAAGGGTTAGTATAATTGGTATTGATGTCAGACATGCATACTCTCTCTCGAAGTCGTGGAGGTTACAGATTCGACTTTCATGCTCTTGATACTATGGTTTATCTTGCTTACCGTCCATGGATCATGGCAAAGTATTTGGTGGGTTTTCTGTGAAGCTTTCTTCAGAAGAAAAAAAAAATCCATTCAAAGAATATAATAAAAAGTAAGAGAGAAACATTAAATGTATTTATAAGTGTCCATAGTTTGATATTAGATAAAATAGCTCATAAAATATATATCATTTACAAATGATATTGAGTTTGTATTTATTCACAACAGGTAGGGATCCCTTGTCCATTGGATGTAGCTTGGGTGGTTGAGAGGAATGAGTGCTACCCTCCCCACCCAGTTTCAAATCCTTGGCATGACATGTTGTTCCCTTTAATGGGTCTATAAGATGCTCTTGTTGTTGAGCCCCCAATTCTTCGAAAATGCTTGGCCACCCCATGTTCTCTCGCGGATTTCGGGGAGGTTTTGTATGGACGTAGCGAGCACCGATATTTAGTGTTGTGAACCACATGAAAAAAAAACAAGTAGGGAGCACTTCTCAAAAGGGGTTATGTGCCCACATATGTAGCCGCACTAACCAAGAGAGTTAGTAAGCCCATATCAAAGTTTATGTTGTCCTTAACCATAACTTAGTAATACAATAAATGATCAATCAATCATCAACCAATTGTATTTATGACATAATAAGAGTTGGTCATAGCCAAACGTTAGGATTGCATTATTCTCATCACTACCTCTTAAGATAAATAAAGGGTTATGGAAAGAAATGATGAAATACAAAAAAGAGAGTGGATTTATGAACACCAAGTTAAATACCATTAGAGAAAATTTGGTTAAAAAAGAGGCTCCTAAAAAAATTATAAAATAATAAGCCATGTATGCCACATCACTTTGCCATATAAGCTAGGCTAATATAGAATTAAGAGATAAGAGTTAAAAATAATAATAAGAAGGTTAATTTTTCTTTTTTAAACAATAAATGATAATTGATGATGATGATGATGATTTTGTTCATATGCTCAAAAAGCATTAAGAGAAGCTTTCCAAGATCACCATAGTTTTGTTGAGTTAGGAGGTTAGGAAGGTTGGTAGTGTAACAAATATTTTGAAAAAAAGATCTAATCTAGGTATATGTTGGACAATCTAAGAGAAAGTTTTTTTCATCTTCAACCTTCTTAGTGTCACAAAGGTGACACACTCTTTCATCCCATGGCGTTTTAGGAATTGACCAACGTCCAATTTCACTATGGAGCTAGTGAGAATTTGTTCTTATATTAGCAATGCTTATTTTTTTCTTTACACTTGTCAAAACAAATTAATATCATTGGGATGAGAGGCGCTCTATAGCCCGATATGAAAAAACATTAACATAATAATAATAATAATAGTAATNAAAAAAATATATATATATATATATATATATATATATATATATATATATATATATATATATATATATGATGATGATGATGATGATGATTAACATCAAGAGACCAATCGACATACACATAATAAGTAGTGGTTACGAAGTCTAAAATATATTAATATATTTTATAATACTTTAATATTAATGTATTAAACCAACATAGATTATTATATATAATATATTATAAAAAAATATTTTTTCTATTTTCATAAGTTAATATTTATTATACGAACATAGATCTATCTTAACTCAGCCTCGAGAGAAATCAAATCTCTAGAAGTAAAAACCTTTTTACTACAATCATATAATAAAAATTAACTTATGAAAGTAGAAAAAATAATATTTTATTATAGTTTACCATTACATTAAAAAACAAATTTATATTATAATAATATAATATATAATAAAGACATAATATAATATAGAATATAGAATAAATCAATAACTATAATAAAATAATATTATGAATATGCACATAATAAAAACTTATTAACTATTATATAAAACTTATATAATACTATAAATTAAAATAATACAACTTTGAAACTAAATTAAATATTATATAATAATAATATGTAATATATTAACAATTACAAATAAGAGGTCATATATTGAATAAGATATAGTTGGACCTCACTGGATCTTTTTACCAGGTTAGGTTTCCAAATAAGAGGTCATATATTGAATAAGATATAGTTGGACTTCACTGGATCTTTCTACCAGGTTAGGTTTCCAAAAATGCAACTAGCAGGTTTATCTCTCATACCATCCTAAAAATGAGGGTTTTCAGATGTGTATCCAATGAAAATATAATATTTTTATATAATAATGTAATAATAACAATACATTATCAATATTTAATTGAAGTACACAATATTATTTATATATAGTTATAGAGTGGGTCTAATGGTTAAGAACAAATGTTTCCTCCTAAAAGGTCACAAGTTCAAATCGAGAGGGAGATAGGGTATGTATATTATTATAATAAATAAATGATAATAAATATATACAATAAATAGCAAAAATAATGATGACATAAAATATTATTTATTGAGTATTTCAAAAATATTTAATATATCTTCAAATGATTTCACCAAGCTCTTAGGTAAGTTGAGATGTACATATGGTTAAATATTGTCAAATAAAAACATTACACATAATCATTCTTGAATTTTATATATCCAACTCAACTATTATCATTTCAAACTCAACAAGCAAGAATTTACTTATAAGGCACATATTAGCCCCAAATTTTCTCTTTGGCAATAGCCAAAATATGAAGAGTGGGTATATGGATATCCAAATCAATTACTTGAGAGTGGATTTTTGTATATGTTACTAATTATAAGATTAGTCATGGCCAAAAATACGAAGAAGAGTGGGATTATGACTATTGAAATACATCTGAGAGAGCCTAAACACAATTGAGAAGGTTCTGACAAGCCCTCAGAGAATATTTTTTGCTAGGATATTTAGACAATTAGGAGTTAGTTAAGATCAATTTGGTCTAATGTGTCTTTATGTAATGCATGTTTCTTTAGTGTGTTTTCTTAATAAGCATTGGTATGCATTTGTAGTTATGTAATCAAATAGTCATGATATATTCTAGACATAAAGTGATTTGATTGTTTATATTCTCCTCGATATTAACACTATATTGATCTGTCTCTTAACACCTAATTGATCCATGACCTCTATTTAAAGAGCATGGAGGGTCATTTATTAATGATCGATTGTGAGAAATTCATATGTAAAATTATTTTCTTTTTCATTAATATATTGCCTCAAGTGGCCATGTTAGTTGGGGTCATGGAATATTTCCCACTTTGAGGGTTTTAACCGCATAATACAATAGTGTAATGATATTTTATCTATTTTTGTAAGCATTTTCTTAAGGTGTTTGACCTTTGTGGAAATACCCTATTTTTCTAACATGGTATGAGACTCTATATGAAGACTCGCTGCCATTGTTGATCAAGATCCTAAACCTATGTTTCCACATGCATCAAAGGATTTCTAAATTCTATTATTTATATGCATTTTTAGGCAGAGAGGGCTATTCCATTGCATCTAGAGTGACTCTTTCAGTTGTAAGCACTTTTTGTTCCACATGAAAAGGTTTTTGTTTACCCAAGTTTCATTATGGTTTTTAATATTTTTATATACTATGTTAATATTTCATGTTTTCATTTATATTTTTGGTTTTCTACCCTTTCCAGTTTGTGAATGCTCTTTTTCATCCACTTTGTACAATCTCAACAAACCATAAATAGAGCGGAACATGATTTATTTTCTATGTATACTCTTTTCTCTACACTTTATGTGATCTTAACAAATCAGAAACAAAGAGAAAACTTGCAATTTCTGGGTAGGCTAATCAAGATCTAACACCAGTCTTGATAAGTTTTGGATTTTGTTTTTTTTTTTCATATTTTTTTTGAGCATTATTGAAGCTTTATGCAAGCAAAAACAAATATTTTTAAGGTAGCACATGCTTCAAGGAAAATAGTATATAGAAAAGGTCGTTCTCCTCTTTCCTAACATTTGTTATATATTTTTCATGTCATTTGGTTGAATGTTTCTTTATTAGATAAGAAGTCTTGTGTTCTAGTCTTTCTTTTCATTAAGTTACTTTTTGAAAAAGTTCATCTAACTTTAAGGTACCACATAACTTTATTGCAAAGTGAATTTCACTTATATTATAAAAATGAATCACTTTAAAGTAACTTTCACTTATACTATAAAAGTGAATCACTTTAAAGTAACTTTAATGTTCTTTCTTTCAATTACTTTTGCATGCAAGTTTAATTTATAAAGTAACTTCATTTTACAAGTGATTCTAATTTATTTTACAAAAGTGGATCATGTTATATAAAAGTAACTTCTTTGTAAAATTGAGCTTATAGGAAAATTTAGAGAATGAATGGATTTTTGTTTTATGCAACAACCTCATTGTACATCCATCACCATGTGAGCAAACATAGATGTGACATATGGCACTTTGGTTACCTTGTATTCCTTTCTTAATAATGACACAACTTTGACATCCAGAGTCCATTTTCAATGTCATTTTTTTAATTATATATTTTTTCAAGATTTTTCCATCCAAACAATCAATTTATACTTTTGAAGACATATTTTAATATGACCTGTCCAATTTATATTTTTTTTGAATAGTTCAAAATACTTCTCATGGTAATCTCATATGAAGGATGTAATAAAAAGTAAAGGAATTTATCATATTACCTTGAGAAAAGAAACCACCCCCACTGATGCCTCAAAGAAATCCAAACGAGATAGTAAAAATGACAAAGAACATGGATTAATCTGAATGTCCATCTATAGTAATTTACAGTTCATCTTCAAGGAGTTAACAAATGACATGACACTTGAGAAAGGGTGGAAGTTGTATTTGGTAAACACAATCAAATTCAATCCCGTTAGCTTCAAAACCAATTGATTTCTTTAAATCCCAATGATTTCTTTCACATTGAAGATTATCTATCTAAGTTCAAAACACTCAAACTTTTATTTGAAGTCTATAAATAGAAAAGAAGGATGCCCAATTCATATATGCTAATATTATTAATCTTGGTAGTACATATTTTGTTTTTATATCCACTTCTCGCTCCACCATAGAAGCTTTAGAGGATGCCGACACACCATCCTCCCTCGAATCCTTTTGTTATTATGTGATTAGAGAGAAAGATAAGCTCTTACATATTGAAGTGACTAGTACTACAAGTACTGTGAGGATAAAATATGTAAAACATACTAGAAAACAACCCCGAATAAACCAATGAAAATATTTATTGTGTAGATGCATCATTATTACCAAAAATACCTCTAAATAAAGGACAAGGGCATCAATATCCCTTGCATATACTAGATACTTATTTTGGTTGAGGTTTTCTTTAATAAAACTTTTCATATGCTCTCACCCACTTTGCTTGGATTGTGATTACCATATTCAAGGCATATATTATTACGTTTTCAAAGAATTATATGGTTCATTATTATCTCTTATTTAGTATGGAGGTTTTGAAATGTTTGGATCTTTTAATTATAGAAATGGGTCAATCTAGAAAAGACCCTTTTACAAGACACTTCATGGGCCAAACCCGCATCATTTTTCCCCTTATAACCAATCACGAGAAACATTTGGAGACTTCACTATCATCGACAGGTGGTAACTAGCATAAACTGTCAGTGCATAAGTTCCAAACACCTCACCTCAAAGGTGCCTCAAAGGGATCAACGGATTCGAACTCATGACCTTCCCAACTTCACTAGAGATATCTCACATCTGGCTCATAACTACTTGAGATAACCCTCCAAGCTTGTAAATCCTACATCTATCTCATAAACGCATTCTCCTTAGCCATTACTTTGCAAATGCATGTTTAAGAGAGCTCATGATTCTGTATAACAATCTCACTTTGATATGTGCCAAGCAACACTAACACAAAATGATGACCCAAAATTTGACACCTATTTATTAGTTAATTAAACTCATATGTTAAGAGAGAAGTTCTGAATGTATGGCCTTCTTTCCTAATTTACATTTTTCTCACAATGTTTTTATCCTCATACTTTTTATTTATTTCCATTAATTTTGTTTTAAAAAAAACTAAACTATTAACTACATTTCTCAATCTCATTAACCTATTTTAATAAAAAATGAACATTAATATATAAAAAAGTGTTGCATAGCATCTTACTCCCCACGACATAAGTTTGAAATTGAAAATACAAAAAGACACAGTGCATTCGTAAGTAAAGAAGGACACTTAAGCTCCCAATAGTCCATAAAAATATAGTGCATTCATAATAAGTAAAGAAGGACAATTCTTCTCACAATAGTCTATAAAAAAACAATGCATTCATAATAAGAAAAGAAGGACGATTCTACTCACAATAGTATATAAAATGACAATGCATTCATAATAAGTAAAGAAGGACAATTATGCTCATAGTACCCCATAAAACACTTTATGAGGGTCTCTTAAGATAAGTTTATTAGATATGTATACAACGTTTTATTTTTTCTATGTTGCTTCTCCATTATTTTGCAGGTGTTTTCAACAGTGTTTATATCTAACATTCACCATCACACTAAATAATGACCAAGGCTTGTGCACCACATCAACGTACTATGTGTGACTTTTTTTTATTTGACAATAGTTTTTTTGGTAGTGATCACTCCAACAAATCCAACGATTGAACCCGTTGACATGTCCAAATTATCCAAATTCTAGAGAATGTTTATCCCATATCTACATATATAAAATATCTTGAGTTAAAAATAATTGAGAGCAATCTAAGAAACCGTTGTTGCTATAGATATGGAAATAACTACATAAGAGAACTCGCAATCTACCAAGGATTGAATGTGTAAAATTGCATAACCTTTTACAAAAGTTTTTAATACATATTTATAGATGCAATAACTATAGAAGAGAACTCTCAATTGGTCGATGATTGAACGTGTGAAATTGTAGAACCTTTTGCAACAGGATTTAATACATATTTATATATCTCTGTAATGAGATAGTTGTAAAAGAAATCCACATGCGCTATTATTGTAGATGACACATACCTGTTAAACTATGATGGATATAAATGCAGGCATGTCGAAAAAATGTTTTTCTCAAGGAAAAGACAGGCTAGGGAATAAGGGATTTATTTGAATTTTATAATAGTTTTTATTTATATGATGTTTGGTCAGTAAATTACTTTTTTATTGGTTTTAATTTAAAAATGTTTTTAATTTATAAAATGGAAAACATAATATTTTATTACTTAAAAGTAGTGCAAAAAACATGTCTTGTATGGATCATGCATAGTCGTGCATCGACTTCCACATGGGATGAAACTTTGAAGAAGATTTGGAAGCGGATACAATTTGTTTTCTTCCCAGATTTTTCTTTCAAAGGTATCGATATCACGGTTCCTAAACTTCCTGGTAGTGGTTTTAAAATAAGTAAATAGGTCAGGGGTTTGATATATAGTCATGCTTTCTCGTCTCTACACCCTTTGTTGTTTCATCTAAGGTAGGACATTTTCCAGCCCCGTGTAGTGAGCTGGAACTTCAAGGAGGATTTGGAAGAGGATTTAGTCTGTTCACTTCCCAGAGTTTTCTTCTGAAGTTATTGATCTCACCATTCCTCAACAATTTTGTCATTCTAATAACATCTTATATATGAATCTCGATCGATTAAATATAATTGAATCCATATCAAGTAGTCGATTTAATGTTGAACAATGCCTGACAAAAGGAATTTAAATTAAGGGTTTTCCCTAGATTTTAAGGATGGTCTTTTAAACTGAAAATTTGAAGGGAAATTTTACCTTATTCCTAGTCTATGAACAATACACTGTAGGTTACAAATTTTCTCACAGATAGTGTAGGCATGGAACAAATGTTATTTTTTTATTGAAACAAAACTCGAAAACCCTACAATAAATATCACAAGGTATTGTGTGGTTATATGCCAAAAAATGGGTCCTTAGGTGTTGCTCAAAACCATTTTTTTTTGTCTTGTGAGTGGAACCCTTTCACATTGAAGCTATGGTGGTGGTACTTAGTGGCTCATCGAGATTCCCCTTTCAAGGAGAAGGAAATTTTGGATGAAAGAGAAGTGAATGCATGTTGAAATATTGTAACTTTGAAGGATATTTTAATTATATTTGAGTTATTATCTTATAGATCAAATCCCCTTTTGTGGATTGATCATGTCGAGTTTTGTATAAGATAAAATCCCCTTTTGTGGATTGTTCAAACCATATTTATATGGTAGTATTTGTAAAGTCAGCCCCTATTTTTTATAAAGTGGTTTTAACCACCTTTATAAGAAGTCGTCCCTACCATGTGAAGAGACATAAACCTAGTGCCTCCTCAACCAGTATTTATATGTGAGGATGGTGCCTCACTTGAATATACACACTCAATCATCTAGTGTACATATCTTGATATCTTGAAGGAAGTTGCAGTTGCAGGAGGAAGGACAAGAGAGGTGCATCCTCAGTCTTGTTTTATTCTTGGTGTTTTGGTATTAGTCTTGGCATTGTATTGGCAATCTATTATTGCATAAGTTTTTGATGGGTTTTCTCCCCCATGAGGGTTTCCCAGGATAAAATACATTGTGATTGTGTTTCTTTCAGTGACCCTCTTTATGCTATTGTTTTGGAAATGCATTGAATGCTCATTTAATTTGGAAATAACCTAATAACAATAGTAAAAACTTAACATGGTATCAGAGCTTGATTGAATAGAGCATCTTTCGCCGGGTATCTAGACATCATTGTTGTTGTACAAGAAAATTAGGGATTTCTACTGAAGAGGAATTTTTGACCAAAAAATATATTGGGAAGTGCATCGTGCCCTAGCACATCTTTTGGTAGCTTGAGAAAATTTTTCCAGTGGTCAGTTTCTCCAGAAAGTCAAACCCTAGTTTTGACTAGTACCAGAAACTAGAACGGATACCAGAAGTACCAGTCCAGAATTGCGCAGGTCAAGTTTCAAGGGGTAAAACTTGGATTTTTCTGAAACATTCATCTCCAAGAAACTTTCCTCAGCCCAACAAATCTCCTGGTAAGTTTGGTTTCATTTTTTGAGCATTTTCATTTTCTGGTCATTTTCTTAGCTCCGGGTTAAGATGTCTGCAAGCACCAAGCTTGTTGAAAATTTAGAAGGTCTGGAAAATTTCAGTTACTGGAAGTACATAATTGGATTCATTCTTGAAGAGAATGACCTTGCAAAATTCATAAAATCAAATGTACTAGAACCTGAAGAAAATGAGGCCAAAGAGAAGTACAAGAAGGATATGATTAAGGCCAAAAGAATAATTGCAGATTCCATTAAAGACAACTTGATCCCTCAAGTGTCTTATAATAATACTCCAAAACACATGTTTGATTCCCTAACCAGAATGTATGAAGGAAAGAAAATGAACCGAAAGATGAACTTGAGAACCCAACTCAAGAATACGAAGATGCAAAAAAGAAAAATAGTTCAAGACTATTTCTCTAGGGTTTCTCAATTAAAGGAACAATTAAAGGAAATTGGAGACAACTTGGATGAATATGAACTCATAATGACAAATCTTAATTGTCTTTCAAGACCTTGGGATGCCTTCATCCAAACTATTTGTGCAAGAAAAGAGAAGCTCCAATTTCACAGTTTATGGGAAGAATGTGTTCAAGAAGAAGCAAGAGTGGCCAACCAAGAAGTCGTCCTATTAAGAGATGAAGATAAAGACCTAACTGCTCATGGTAAGGGTGGGAAGAAAAAGTTTCATTTTCAAAAGGAGACCTACTTTCATAAAGAATATCACTGTCCAAAGAGATTCCATAAATATCGTAAGGGTCAAAGAAAGGGAAAATACTTCTCCTCCTATCAATGTTATCATTGTGATAGGATGGGACACATTGCTAAGAACTATCCTACCAGAAGGGAAGAATACAAGAGGAGAAATAAAAAAGGACATCATGCCCATGCAACTGAAGATGATGATCCACCCATGAAGTTAACTAAAGAAGACATTGAAGATTATGTTTTTTTCTCAGCACTCTCAGGAAATGTGACACCTGGAGAGGATACTTAGCTCATAGATAGTGGTTCATCTAAGCACATGAAAATTCAAAATGATATTCTCTCTAGCATTATAGAAAAATACTTCCCCCAGAAAGTTTCACTTGGAGATGATTATCAGTACCCTATCAAAGGAATGGGAGAATCCACCTAGAAACTTGATTCATGAACTCCGATGAGAATGAAGGATGTACTTTATGTACTAGGTTTGACAAAGAACTTACTTTCTATCTCAACTCTAGATAACAAAGGTTATAGGGTTGAATTCATAGATGGTTAATTTATTTTGTGGACTAAAGGAAAAATTATAGAATATGAAGTTGTTATTGGAATAGAATAAGGTGGGGTGTACAAGTTAAAAGGTCACTCAGATGTAGCCTTAAATCACTCTACTGAAATTCCTTGTGAACTTTGGCATAGAAGACTAGATCACATCAACTACAAATCCTTACCATATGTAAGTAAGGTAGTTACAAGTTTACTGGAATTAAAGGTTGATCATGAAGGTGTATGCAAGGGATGTGCACAAGGAAAGAACATAAAGAATCCATTTACAAAGAGAGATAGTAAGGTAGAAGGAATCTTGGAGCTTATCCACTCAGATGTATGTGGTACAATTCCATAAACCTCTCTAAGAAGATATGTATACTATGTATCCTTTATTGATGATTACTCTCATAAGACTTGGGTTTATTTCTTGAAGTCAAAAGATGAAGTACTTGGAAAGTTCAAGGAATTCAAAGCCTTGGTAGAAAAACTCCATGAAAGGAAAATTAAGATTCTCAAGTCAGACAATGGAGGAGAGTACACTTCAAATGAATTTGTAATCTTTTGCAGAGATGTCGGGATTATGAGGGATCTCACCACTCCCTATAATCCTTAAAAAAATGGGGTATTAGAAAGAAAGAATAGAACGATTATGGAAGAAATAAATATTATGATTCACGATCAATATCTTCCAATGCACTTATGGGATGAAGCAACAAGAACAACAATATATGTCCAAAACAGATTATCCCATAGTGCACTTGGATTCAAAACTCCCAAAGAAATGTTCACCGGAAAAAATACATAAGTAATCCATCTCAAAATATTTGGTTGTCCATTATTTGTACACATTCGAAAAGAAAAGATAACTAAGTTGGATCCTTCAGGAAAGAAGGGAATATTCGCTAGATAATGTGAGGTCTCTAAGGCCTTCAGAATCTACATACTAGGTTACCATCATATTGAGAGTACCAGAGATGCAAAATTTGATGAAGATGCAACACTCAAAAGATCAAGGAAATTCCATCTTGAAGAAGTATATGAAGAAGAACTTGTAGCTAACAGAGTTGCAGAACTCGAAAAGGAAGTTGCAATTACCCCTAATGATGATATTCCAGAGTATCATGATATGATAGAATCTCAAGATCCTCCCCGTATGACAATCTCTCATAAGAGAAAACTAGCTTGGGAAAGAGAATGTATTCAAGATGCAGAGAAGTATGGTGCCCCAGAAGGAACCATGATACAAAGAAAGAAACCTAATCCATTCTCCAGCTATATGGCCTTGATGTGTGATATCGTATAAAAGGAACCTACTTGCTTTGAAGAATCCGTTCAAAAGAAAGAATGGATGGACGCCATGACAGAGGAATACCAACCCATTATAAATAATTAAGTATGGGAAGTAGTTCGTTGACCAAAGAAAAAATATGTGGTATCTTCCAAGTGGATATACAAAATAAAACATGCAGCATACGAAAGTATTGAAAATCATAAGGAAAGATTTGTGGCTCATGGTTTTTCTCAAAAGAAAGGTATTGACTATGAAGAAACATTTGCTCCTGTAGGTAGATACACTTCTATCAGAACCATCATAGCTCTTGTAGCTAAAATGAAGTGGAAGTTACACCAAATGGATGTGAAAACAACTTTCTTAAATGGTGTCATTGAAGAAGAAGTGTATATAGAACAAACATAAGGCTTTGAATTTGAAGATAGAAAGACTCATGTCTGCAAGTTGAAGAAAGCTATGTATGGGTTGAAGAAAGATCCTAGAGCTTGGTATGACATAATTGATAGTTTCCTGACAAGCTTGGTATGGCAGGATTGATAGTTTCCTAACAAGCTTGGGATTTTCCAAGAGTAAAGTTGATTCTAAACTTTACTTCAAGGTTATGAATGATGAGCCCTTCATATGGCTAATATATGTGGATGATTTATTCTTGACTAGAGAAGAAAATATTGTCACAGATTGCAAGAAGAGTCTTGCTACAGAGTTTGAGATGAAAGATATGGGCTTGATGCATTATTTCTTATGTCTTGAAATTTGGCAAAGCCCAGAGAGTATATTCCTTAACCAAGGGAAGTATGCAGTTGAAATGATGAAGAGATTTGACATGTTGGAATGTAAAGCCATGAACACACCCATGGAAATGATTTTGAAGCTCCTGGTTGATGCTTCATCACAGTTGGTTGATGCTACTCTATATAGACAGATTACTGGATCGTTGATGTATCTGATGAATACCAAGTCGGGTATATGCTTTGTTGTGAACAACTTGAGTCAGTATCTGGTGTATCCTAGACATGTTTACCTTGTAGTTTCAAAGCATGTGATGAGATACCTTAAGGGTACGTTGGATTATGGTCTCTATTATATTGGAGATCATGACTTCAGACTATATGGTTATACTAATTCACATTGGGTTGGAAGTGCTTCAGACAAGAAGAGTACTTCAGGATGTTGTTTCAGTTTGGGGTTAGCCATGGCTTCATGGAAAAGAAGGAGGCAATCTAGTATTTCTCTTAGCATGGAAGAAGAATAATTTATTGTAGCATGTTTCGCCATTTGTGAAGCCATATGGCTTCAAAAGTTGTTGACAGGTCTATTTGATCTAGAGATGGAAGCCACTGTGATTCCATGTGATAACAAGAGTTGTATAAAGATGTCAGAGAAACCAGTGTTCGATGATAAATCAAAGAACATAGAGATCCAATATTTCTACATTCGTGATATGGTGTAGAGGGGAGTTGTAAAGATCCAATGTGTTGGTAGAAATGAGTAGGTTGTAGATGTGTTGACCAAGACTCCGTCTCGTGTGAAATTTGAGTACTTCTGAGACAGTCTTGGTGTTGTCTGAAAAGACCTCCCTCGAAAGGGGGAGTGATGATGATGACACTATGGTATCCTAACCAACAATGGGTAGATCTGTTAGGATTTTATATCCTAGGGGATTGATCATCCATGGACAGATCGTGAAGGTCCGGTAAGGACAGTCTATCAAAGTAAATGTGCATGTATATGCAATATTTGGTCAGTAGTGGTAGCTCCATTACGATTTTATATCCTAGGGAATCTTATGATTTTTGGGCAGATCCTGAAAGTTTGGTAAGGACGATCTGTCAGAGTACCATGTGATAGCTTGTTAGGATTTTATATCCTAGGGAATCTTATGATTCCTAGGAAGATATCGAAGGTTCGATAAGGATGGTATGTCAGATTACCATAAATGTTGTTTTTGATATACCTGCTTCATTATGTTGCCACATGTTTTTGATGTTGTTGTTCCAACCTCGTGTTGTTGTTGATGTTGTTCCAACCTTGTGTTGTTGATGATGATGTTCCAACCTTGTGTTGTTAATGATGTTGTGGTTATAGCTTCATGGTATTGATGTTGATGTTTCAATTTTATGTTGTTGTTGATGATGATGATATTTATTCAACTCCATGCTATAAACAATGATGATATTGATGATGAGAAAAACTTCCGATGATTTATAGATGTGCCAGTCAATGTTTTAGATGTTGATGATGATGATGCCCTCTCCTTCTCTTGATGATCTTTTATTGGGTCATGTCACTAGAATACCGTTCTTGTTAAGGGGGAGTGTTGAAATATTGTAACTTCGAAGAATATTCTAATTATGTTTGAGTTATTATCTTATAGATCAAATCCCCTTTTGTGGATTGGTCAAACCATGTTTATATGGTGGTATTTGTAAAGTCGGTCCCTAGTGTTTATAAAGTTATTTTAACCACTTCTGGAAGAAGTCGGACCTACCATGTGAAGAGACATAACCCTAGTGCTTCCTCAACTAGTATTTATATGTGAGGATGGTGCCTCACTTGAATATACACACTCACTCATCTAGTGCACATATATTGAAGGAATTTGTAGTTGTAGGAGGAAGGACAAGAGAGGCAGATGATCAATCTTTGTTTATTCTTGGTGTTTTGGTCTTAGTCTTGGCATTGTATTGGCAACCTATTATTGAGGAAGTTTTTGTTGGGTTTTCTCCCCCATGAGGGTTTCCTAGGACAAAATGTTGCGTACCTTGTGATTTTGTTTTGTTTAATGATCCTCTTTATGTTGTTGTTTTGGAAATAGATTGTGTTGTTCCTGAGATTTATTCTAAGGCTCAAAGAATAATATCAAGCATCAAAGGTTTTAAATGAAATTTTTTTATGAGTGCTTTTTCTACCTTCGGTTTTCTGAGAAATAATCTTTAAATGAAATTAATAAAAAGACAGTACATAGGTTGTATCTCATTATCTGAGTCGCAATTAAAATGTCAAATGATGTAGAATGATTTACAAAAATGTTAAACCAAAGTTAGGTATCAATTACAGATAAGTCTCACCTTGTTTTCAATAGAAGAAAAGTAGAAGATGCACCCTTGAACATGATATAAAATGCAGTAATTCATATAGATCAGAGGTATTGTTTTACTCATGGTAATAACAGAGGAAAATTTGTTTATTGAATGAACTAGTCTTGGTATAATATGATCACAGTAGATGTAATACTAAATTGTAATCAATCACTCTTCAATAATTATAGAAAGAAATTCAAAGAAATGGAAACACAGAGGGAACACATAACTCAAATTGAACGAAACTTAGAATCTTTGTTTGCACTTGTATTAATACTAAAAAAACAGAGTTTCTCTATTACATTCAAGAAGAATCAAACTCGAATAGATCTTAAATATATCTATTTATACAAAAAAATTCACAACTAAAAATCGTTGGACTTCTCATAATGTATCACTAAAAATAGAATACATCCGAATAAAATAACAATATGCAAATATTTTGAGTTTTGTTTTCGCTTCCTTTGTCTCTTCTTCTGCTTGTAGATTCCCTCACTTTCCTTTGATATTTGAGCCAGGTACATATGTCCATTAAGGCCACCACAATCATTCAGATTACTGTCTTGGTCATTTGATCTCG
>ML781182.1:734390-757219 GCA_009831015.1 Picea engelmannii | reverse complement strand
GGGGGGGGGGGGTGGTTAGATGGATAGATCAGCATTGGATCATTAAGGGATGGATAACGGTTATAGGGAATATTAATTGTTCACGATAAGAATGATGGGGGAACAAGTGTCCAATAAGGAGGTGGTACACAAGAATGTGGGTGGTAGGGATAGGCGGGGTAAATGATGGTTGAAGGGTGAAAGGTGAAGTGGGTGGAGAAAGTGGACGTTGTGTATGCTTGTTCATTTTCTCCCCACTACACTTGCATTTCCCTATTCAATGAATTGGGTGCACCTGTCCATTAATGCTATCACGAACCTTGAACGCTCAATCCTTTCATTTAACTCGAAGGCAAACATATTCTTATGTGTTTTTGGCATAGTCTCCTGGATCTTTTTCACCTCTTAGACTATGGCCTGAAACTGTGAATTTGGATTAACCAACCATTCATTTATTTTAATTAAATCAATTTGGATCATCTCTTGGATGGCCACCTGAGTTTTTTTCTTTGTTCTTTCTAGAGAAAATCTCAATCTACTCCAAGGCCTCTGAGATATTATTCCCTTCAAACTCAATTAGATTTTTTTTTAATGAAGACAATGCCTCTAGAAAATCCTCTTTTACATCACTGGAAAGTTTCTTGCCTTCTTCCAGATTTGTTTCCCAAGATTTTAGGGCCATTTTGCTTCTTACTTGTTCATAACGAGAGAGAAGGTTAAGACCAGTGGTATTAGCTCTCTACATCCATATGAGAACTTCTTGAAACTTAGACCAGGCTGAGCAGGCCTCTTTTTCCTTGACATAGATATCTTTTAGAGAAAGGTCCACTACCTTATAGAATTTTTGGATGGCATATACTTTTAGATAGATTTCTTGTTGGGAAAATTCCAGCCTCTCATTTACTTCTCATTCTTGAGCTTTGAATTCCAAAATGTCTATCATTGTGTTCTATGTTAAGGTCAGTCTGGCCTGCAACTACTCAATCAAGTTGTCACGCTGAGTGATCAATCCTTTTCTTGTATGTGAACTCTGGTAGAGAAACACAAGGTTATCCTGCAACTGTTTAATTTGTTTTTGGAGAAACACAAGGTTATCCTGCAACTGTTTAATTTGTTCATCCTGCTTCTGATAGTCTGGTCTATAGTATATATCTCATTTTACAATTGTTCTACCAAGAGGCACTTCTGTCACAGTTGTTCGATTAAATTGTCCATTGACCATTGATTAGCAGTAACAAAATCTCCCAATGAACCTACAACTTCTTTTGCAAACTTTGGACCATCATGGTCTTTCCCATCATAACCAGTATTTTCCTTCTAGTGATAACTCCATCCTTTTGGTGAGATTACCTCTTCACGATGGCTTTCCATTTCTTACTAAAAAATAAATATGAAGGAAGCATCTCTTCGGGAAAGATAGGAGTGAGATTGCTTACGCAAGTAAGTTCAAAACTAGGATTTCTGAAGCTGGTCTGTCGAGGGGTTAACGATTTTATAGGTTAACTAATTTCAGTGGAAGGTCCTTGTCCTATTATATTCGGGGTGCCAACAGGAGTAGCTGGCATTGAATGAGGGAGGACTTGTCTTGGATTCATTAAGGCTTCGAATCGAGCTAACACTTTTGGATCCTTCAGTCCTGATAATGACACTCTTATCTTATGAAATACCACATCAGGACCCTTTATGACTTCCTCATCTTTGTGCTTAGCGGAGAAGCTTGGCTCATATCTTGTAGGCCTAGATTCCTGTGAAGGAGTCACAAGTATTGACTCTCCCTGCAATATCTTTGGTAAACTATTTTGCCTATGTTTATGAAAGCTGAGGAAACCAACTTGTTGGTCAGGGGGAAGGGTCTAGAATCTGATTCAAACTTGCTCATAAGATCTAACTCCCCTGAAATTTTTTTCATAAGAAGAATTCTCATGGATGTATCGCTTCATGTTAAACTGAGCCAGATGATTTTCCACTATCTTATGTGGATCATGCTTCTTGAATTCAATGTCAACTAATTTGACATCCTCCAAGGTGATGTCCTCAACTTTAGAGGGACTGAAATATAATAATGTGAACATGACAACTTGAATAGGAAAAGTTTTCCATACCTTTTTTGCACTGCTTTTAACTCCTTGTTGATACCTCCTGCCACTGTATGGTATGCCACTTCTCTGCACACCAGCCTGTTGGGTAAAAACTGTGGGAGGGAATGAGGAGGAATCGAACAAACAAATACTCTGATATAGGATACATTCTCCTCAATGAACCAGTGTGAAAGCTTGCCTAGGTTCCCCATAATCCTTTCTAAAATCCGGGGCGACGGGTGACCATAAATGGCTATATGAATAGACACTACGAAATTGTGATAGATTTCATAGAAGAAATATGTGGCATTCTCCTCCCATAATTTGGAGTGATAGAAATGAATTGGTTTAGAAATAGATGGGGTCCAACTCTAGTTCATCAGGGTAAAATGGGTCATGAAATAAATGGAATCCATAACATATTCCGACATGTAAAAAGGGGCAGGATTCCCTTTTGATTTTGCTGATTTATAATCAACGATTTCCTTGGCCAAATTATCCGACAACATTTTGGCCCAATTGAAAGTATAACCCTCAGCTACCTCGTTCATGATGGATACCCACTCAACCGAGAAATGTGTAGGGTTCTTCTTCCAGAATAGGCGACAAATAATCATGGCTACATACAACATATGAGCATCTAAAGATGTCGTGGCATACATACCATGAGCATCGACTCTGAAATTTTCTAGATGTCCCCACCAGGTCTTCACTATATCATGACCATTTCTAGCGTATAGGGTGTATTCCTTTCTCTCAAAATCTAGAAGGAATGAAAAATTGTAAGGGTATTTAGGAGTAGGGGAATTTTTTTACATTACTTGTAGGTGCTCTGGTCGGAAAGAGCCGACGACAACCTACTAGTCATTGATGATGCTCCTGGTTTGCATCTCGACATGTTCCAAAGCCCAACTTATCATATCGTTATAGGGTATGATTCTTGGCCACGCAATGATATTATGGAGCTCTGACTGTGCTACATGTCTAAGCTTAGCTATAAAAGAGTCATCTTCTTCTTCGATAAATTCATCTAGACAGTTAATGGTCTCATGCTCTAAGACATCAAAAACCTACACCCAAGTTTTAATGGCATACACAACTTGCGGAGTTGTGTCTGATAGAAAATATACGTTTAGATTTGAATCATCACCCGATGCATCAAGCTTCTTTGCATATTTTCATGGTGCCATAATCCTCAAGGAAACAAAATTAGCTTACCTATTATAAGAGAAGTCTGTAAGCTCTACACTGGTTAAAAACCGCTAATTGCAAATGGTAAAAATGACTTTGAAATTCGAAGTGCTTTATTCAAAAAATCTATTGATTACTAACGGAGAATTTATTGAACTTAATGGAATTCATTACCCGACGATTCACAATCATTATTTGAAAGCATTAACCTTAATCCATCATAATTTTCATTAATACCTCGACGGTTCGTGTTCGAGAGTTTTTGATGTGACAGGGTGGAAATCTTCTGAAGTCTGAATTCACGGAGGAGTTAATCTCTGAGTAATTACTCTTAAGTCCTAATTAATCATATTTAAAACATTTTATTAACTTTAAGTATTTTGGAAGTTCATAATTCAGAATTTTTGGATGTGACATGGTGGAAATATCCCGAAGTCCGAATTCATGGAGGAGTTAACCTCTGAGTAGTCACCTTCATGTCTTAATTAATCATGTTTAAAACGTTGTATTAACTTTAAGTATTTAGGAAGTTCAAACTTTGGAGGTTTTGAATATAATAGAAGGGAAATTTTCTAAAATTTGAAACTGCAAAGTAATTAATTAACTCTTAATCATGACTCATTAAATTCGTTAACCATTTTATTAATTCCTTGAAAATCCTTTTTACTTTTTGTAATCACTTTACTTTGACGCTTTGATAATTTGGGGGTTGTGAAATCAAAAACTCTTGAAGAGTAATCTCTCAGAGTGATGTGGCAGGGATGACATCATTCTGATGATGTATCAAGAAAAGAGAGGTGCCACATGTCACTTGAAAATGTGCGAATCATCCGACACAAATGTCAAAAATGAGTGTCACGTGTAAAATCAAGGAAAGGTTTTTAAAGGACACGTTTCATATGACTCGTGTTTGTTCGACAACACATGTATTCCAACAAAGGATGAACACCTTCAGTAACCACTCACATAACTAGATCAAATATCAACACACCGATGTTTTCATGTGGTAAAACCCCTATGGGGAAAAATCCACAGCCCCAGCCAACGCGACCACTTGAAGCAGTTTATTAATGCAAAGAAAAAGATTATAGAGAGATTTTACAGGAGATTTTCTCATGATGGATCATCGGAAAATGACCCTCCATGATATTTAAATAGAGATCATGGACCAATCGGGTGCTAAGCCACAGATCAATGGCCGTTAAGATCGAGGAGAGTATGAACCGTCAGATCACTCTATGTCGGGAAAATATCGTGACCGTCAGATTTCCTAACTATAATTGCATACTAATGCATACTAAACAAAGACACTCGAAAACACACTTTTACCTAACGACACAATAGACCAAGTAGATCTTACTAAGTCCTAAGTGTCTAGATATCCTAACATCCCACCTTAAGAACAACATGGGATAGGATTGAAGGATTTACAATGGTGACACAATAGGATAAGGAATGAGGCATTAGAGCCTATCCCCCCTTAATGTCAACTTCCTAAACTCCTAACATAGATTGAAGTTTGGAAAACTTTGCTTCTGTAAGAGACTTTGTGAAAATGTACGCAACTTGATCTTCTGTAGGGAAAAAGAGCACTTCAATAACTTGATCATGAATAAGATTTCTGATGAAGTGCATGTGTAGCTTGATGTGTTTTCTATGCTGATGTTGAACTGGGTCTTTGGCGAGCTTGATGGCACTCTGATTGTCACACCAAAGGTTGGTCGGATATTGGTGCTGGAATCCAAACTCTGAAAGGATCTATCGAAGCCATAGGGCTTCCTGACTTGCATTTATCGCTACTTGGTACTCTTCTTCTACTGAAGAAAGTGCAATAGCCTGTTGTTTCTTATAGGCCCAAGTGACAGGTCCTGAACCAAGGATGAAAACATAACCTACAGTAGACTTCCGATCATTAGGGTCACCGACCCAATTTGAATCAGTGAAACCACCCAATAAAGGAGTCCCCCCCTGAATTGTAATGTATCCCGAACTGAATTGTACCATGAACATAGTATCCTTTTAGCTACTTTCCAATGGATTTCATGGGGTGTTTGCATATATCAGGAAACAAGACCAACAAAAAAGGAAAGATCAGGACGGGTATGAGTCAAGTATAAGAGGCTACCAACTAACTAATGGTATAGGGTGGCATCAACATCAGGAGAAGTATAGGTGGCAGAAATATTGACTCCAGACTTGAAGGGAGAAGGGGTTTGTTTACAATCGTCCATGTGAAAGAGACGAAGAAGGTCACAAGCATACTTAGACTGGGAAAGCAAAATTCCTTCATTGGTTTGAAAAACTTGGAGGCCAAGGAAATAGTGCAAAAAGCCTAAGTCTGTCATTTCAAATTTCTTCTTAAGGCTGGTTTTCACATGGTTTAAAAGTTTTGAGTCACTACTAGTAAGGATAAGGTAATCAACATAAAGGACAAGGATTATGAGATGGATTCCTACTTTCTTGGTATAGACATTAGGATCATAATGGCATCTAGAGAATCTAGTGGCAATAAGAAAGCTATCCATTTTGGCATACCAAGCTTGGGGGGCTTACTTGAGACCATAAAGAGATTTCTTGAGGTGAAAAACAAGGCTAGAGTCATTCTGGACATAGCCAGGAGGTTGTTCCATGTAGATTTCTTCTTGCAAATATTTGTGCAAGAAGGCGGAATAAACAGCCATCTAATGGACCTCCCATTTATGTGAGGCAGCAAGGGCAAGATCAAGGCGGATGGAATTCATTTTTTCTATAGGGGCAAAGGTTTCATTATAGTCAATTCCTTCAACTTGGGAAAATCCATTGGCACTTAACCGAGCCTTGTGTCTTTCAACACTTCCATATGATGCATACTTAGTTCTGTAGACCCATTTGCATCTAACAAGTTTAATTCCTTTTGGAAGAGGTACAAGATCCCAAGTATCGTTTTCCATTAAAGAACGATACTCTTCATTCATTTCTATATCCCAATCTGGATGACCTAGAGCTTCTGCAAATGTCTCTGGATCATTAGTTTCTAAAACTTGAGACACAAGAGAAGAGTCTTTATAGAACTGTGAACGTTTCCGACACTGATATGAAGGATCACCGACAAGATCACCAGTTGCTTCTCATGTTGAACGGACCCATCTAGGAAGCAGTGGAGCTGGTTCTTTTTCAAGTTCAAATGACTCATCTGGAGGAGGGTGAGTAGGTGGAGGTGGATTTTCATCCTCACTATCATCATCTGAAGAAGAAACTAGATCATAATAAGGCAAAAACGTCAAAGATGGCTCGTAGGATGAAGAAGGCACAATCGTAGAATTAGGCTCACAGGCCAAGATATTTTCATCAAATTTAACATCTCTTCTAATAATAATTTTATTACAATGTGATTGAAGAAGTCCATAACCTTTGACATCTTCAGAATAACCAACAAATATACACTTCTCACTTTTAGGATGCAATGCTTTCCTTTTCTCAACGGGAATGTGAGCCCATGCTATACTGCCAAATACATGGAAGTGACTTACATCTGGTTTAATTTTAGTCCAAGCTTCTTCCAGTGTTATATTTTTAAGAGCCTTCGTGGGAGTGTGATTTACTATGTAATTTGCACATTTGATGGCTTCCGCCCAATACTTTAGACTTAATCCCTTAGATTGGTATTTCAGCAACACTATTTTGTTGTGGTGTATATCGAACCTTGTGTTGCATTCGGATTCCCTGTGTAGTGCAGTAGCTTGTAAAATTATTGTTCACATATTCGCCTCCATGATCTGTTCTTAACCTTTGAATTTGATGTCCAAATTGCTTTTCTACAAGGGCCTTGTAGGCAAAAAACTTGTCAAAAACTTCACTCTTGAGTTTTAAGAAGTAAACCCAAGTACGTCTGGAAAAGTTATCAATGAAAGTTAAGAAATACTTGCACCTAGAAAAAAAAGAAGAAGAAAGTGGACCACACAAATCACTGTGAACAAGCTGCAAAGGATCTGAGGCGTGCCAAGAGGCACGTTTTTCAAAACTGTTCCGATGATATTTTTCGAGAACACAATCGGCACAAACACCATCTCTGCATGAAACAAGAGGAAGACTAGTCACCATCTGTTGATTACATAGTTGTTGCAATGAGCGATAGTTTAGATGACCAAACCGCTCATGCCAAAGTTTGTTCAAGTCATCGCTATGAGAAACAAAAAATGATGAAAAAGATGATGACCCAAAGTCGTCAAACTTGTACAATTTGGTAATATCATTAGCAATTCCAGTTGCAAGAACATGCATAGGATATTTTAGATCCTTGATTACAACTTGGTGAGGTGAAAACTCGACGACTTTACCTTCACCTGAATGAGTGATTTGATATATTGATAGAATGTTACAAGAAAGGCTTGGAACACATAATACATCATTTAAATGACCATTATCTACTTGAACTATTCCAGATCCTACAACATTAATAGATCTATCATCACCAAAAAATATTTTCTTGGTGTTACATTCATTTAGAGTAGAAAATAAGGCTTTATCCTTAGCCATATGATAAGATGCTCCTGAATCAATAAGCCACTCATTAGAAGAAAAAGTAGTAGTAGAATTTGAATTGAAGGAGAAACCAGAAATAGAAAGTGCATGTCCATGAGAAGAAGAAGTAGAATCAATACTGATGTTGTGCTTCTTCATCGTTGTTTCTAAACTTGCCATCTTTTTGAAACATTTGGACTCATCATGACCATCTTTATCACAAAAGTTTCAATGTCTGTTAATATTCTTACTTTTATATTTTGCTCCTTTGTCACCAGTAGGAGATGAAGTTGTCTGAGAAGGTTTGGGACCCTTATGTTGTTTGTTGTTGTAGTGAGGATGTTGCTTCTTGGGATACTTGGGTTTACCTTTCTGTTGGGCAGCTAAGGCTTTGTTGGAGGGACCTGCAGTGTTGATCACTCCAAATTGTACAATCTTATCTTCCTCTCGAATCAAAGAAGCACAAAAGGACTCAAGGCTGGGTTTTTCATAAGCTTCTTCCCCTAGATCCTCTCTTGTGGCATAAAACATAGATACAAACACAGTATATGCACTACCTATCTTAGAAAGAATAAGATAAATGCAACACTCTTACTCCATCTTTATCTTACATTCTTCACATAAAATTCTGAGTGTTTTAAACCTAGATAGATAGTCTCCAAGGCAAGAAAAATAATTTGGACTCAAGGTCAATATTTGATTTTTTAACTGTTGTGCTCGAATAATATTGATTTTACCAAACACATATTCAATCATGTCCCAAGCTTCTTTGGGGTCATCAATATCTTGAAGGTGGTACCTTAAATCAGGAGAGATGGAAATTCCGATTAGTCCATGTGCTTCATCATTCCTATTATCCCACTTGGATTTCTTATCAACATCAGTGGGTGCTTTTTTCTTTCCCAAGGTAATCTGGTACAAACCTTTACTTCTTAATAAATCTTCCATATGAGATTTCCATTGGAAGTAGTTGTTGTTGGTAAGCAAGACAATACTTGTATAAGACATATTAAATATGAAGATAATGTGAATTTAAAAACTGAAACTGATGATCTGGATGGAAAGAGTTCGAAAAGTTGTGCGGTTTTAAAAAAAAACGGCACTGAAAATGGACTTCCAATGTTAGAGTTATGCCCTTTTTAAAAAAAGACACAATCGGTAACCAAATGATCACGTAAGTTTCTTTATGAAGTGACCCACTTTTATGAAGAGAAGTGGGGATAACTTTTACAATGAAGTTACTTTATAATAGAAAAGTTGCATGCAAAATAAATAACTCTAAAATAAAATATTAAAGCTACTTATAGTGATTCACTTTTATACTTGAAGTGAAATACACTTTACAATTTTAGCATGAACTTTTTCAAAAAATGTTACAAAAGAGAGACTTGAACTCAAGATCTCTTACTTAATAAGACAACTTTTAACCAAATGGTCTAGTAAAACATATTGTAATGTTCAGAAAGAGGATTGGGGTTGTTGTTGTTGTTGAATGTGGCCTTGGAGAGCGTGCTAAAAAAAAACTATTTTCACACAAGAAAAAAAAAATTCTTCTCGATGACAACAAGGGTTAGATCTCGGTTAGCTTACCTGAAAGATGCACCTTTTCCTATCTGTTTCTAATTTATTGAGCAAGGAGCGGGGAAAATAGAATACGGAGATCTAAAAGAGTAGAAACCCGGAAATAAATAAAACAAAAACCGAAATAAAACCAAAATACTACTCTGCAAAAATTAAAAGAAATGTGTATTCAAGCTTTATACCTCTAGATCTAATTGTAATGGTTGTATCTTGGGAAAACATAAACCTTTTCGAGTGAATTGAAAAGTGTTCCTAACTGAAATGAGCACTCTGGACACAATGGAATAGTCCTCTTATCCCATAAATGTACAAAAATATCAGAAAGTGGAGATGAGGCAACTCAACTTCATGATCTTGATCTTCAACAGGAGCAGGACTTCAAATAGGCTCTGATACCATGTTCGACAACACAGGTATTCCAACAAAGGACGAACACCTTCAGTAACCACTCACATAACCAAATAAAAATACAACACACCAATGTTTTCAAGTGGTAAAACCCTTATGGGGAAACATCCATGGCCCCGGCCAGCACGACCACTTGGCACAGTTTATTAATGAAAATAAAAAGATTACAGAGAGATTTTACAAGAGATTTTCTCACAATCGATCATCGACAAATGACCCTCCATGCTCTTTCAATAGAGAGCATGGACCAATTGGGTGTTAAGCGATGGATCAATGGTCGTTAATATCGAGGAGAGTATGAACCGTTAGATCACTCTATGTCAGGAAAATATCGTGACCGTCCTATTTCCTAACTACAAATGCATACTAATGCATACTAAAGAAACACACTAGAATACACACTTTTACCTGATGACACAATAGACCAAGTAGATCTTGCTAACTCCTAAGTGTCTAAATATCCTAACAGTGTTCGTGAGTTCTTTAGGAAAATTCATGAGTGGTTATCTTCGAGTTTCAGAGTTTCGTGGTTTTAGTTGTTTGGGTTTGCTAGAATACCCGAAGTGCAGAGCTACGAAACGACCATTGAAGTCTTTCCTTTAAAACTCAGGCAGCTCCAAAACTTCAGATATCATTAGGATCGTTAGATCAAATTAAATAAACTCATCGACGTTAGATATTTTAAGAGCCTTATTGCTAAATAACAACCAACAACCAATGGATTTGATAAAAGGCAATTCTCTAAGTTTTTTTTCTTTTTGGGTAAAACTGTTTATTTCTAAGAGGTAAAATATAAAGTTCAAAGCTCAAAATTAGGCGTGTTCCAACAAAGGCTCCATCTGGGGATTGTGGCTCCCTGTGAGGCATAAAAGAAAATTATACCGAGCGTTTGTATTGGGTAAATGGAGTCATTATTGCTTTTTGGAAAAAAAATTTTGAGTTTTATTTAAGAATTAATCTTACATAAAAAAAAAAAAAAAACTTAACCAAATCTCAAAAACCTTCAAAACATACTTAATGATTGATCTCAAGTTAGGCTATTAAAAATTTCAGTTTCTTAAAAATGATTTTAGAATCGTTTAATATAATAAAAATAACTTTAACTGAAATATCAGTCTTCGACTGACTTTGTTTTCTTCAAGGTTAAACAGATGTAACAATTTATTTAGGGAATCCCTAGTTGGTTCAGGATGTAATTATCACCAGAAAGAGAACTAGATGATAGAGTATGTTATATGGATATGTATGATAGCCTTATAGATATCATGGATATTTCTTCACTTTCAACGAGCTTGGTCAGTACCCCAATGAAGTTATCTACTTCTCCTATTGAATTTCCTTTCACCACTTCGATTAACACTTTTGCATTTAGCTGAGAGGAGGGAAATCAATATATGAATTTTCTTTCATCATCTCTTTTGGACAAGATGGGTACAATCAAATTATGAATTTCCTTTCACCATCTATATTGTATCTTAATATTTTGAAGTTGGTGCAATCAATCTGTATGTCACATACAAGGGATGATATCTGTTTAAATTTTTTGAAAAGAAGGTCTATCAACAATTTTAAGAATACTCTGAAACTAACTTTCTTCCAATTTTCAATACACCTTTGCCTATATAAAAAAAAATTGATAGGGATTTTAATATTTTTAGGGATCAACCTTGAGTGAATTAGTCAGTTTAAAGTCCAATAGAAGAGTTAAAATTATCAGTATTAGCCTAAACATAATTTTTCAATTAAAATCAAAGAAACATAAAGATTTCCTCCTAAACTTGTTTTGAAAATATGTTTTTAAGTTCTCAGAGTCAAGGTGAGTTTATTTATTTGTATGAATACTAAGAAAGGATAAAGAAAATATAAAGTGGATAAGAACTTGGGGATAGGTGAAAATAACCAAATCGAGGATTCAGAGGATCTGACACAAAAAATCCTAATCCTACACAATTTTGTGTATTTAGTTCAGACTTCCTTCGAGCTTATTTATTTTTATTTAATTTTTATTTCAGAGAAAGATTTAAAATTTATCCGTACGACATTTTAAGTTGTAATTTAATACCTCTTTTCTTTTTAGGTCATGTGATAGTATTATTATGAGTGAAACTTCCTTTACATTCATTTCAAAAGAATTTTCTTAAAATTTTACCTGAACTAGAAGGGTAGGAACTCATACCTCATTTTCCTTTTGAACTTTCAACAATGCAGATTATTAATTTATCACATGTTTTTAGAGAAATCGAATGTTTGAGTGTCAAATTTTTATTTATCCTCATCTCTTGTTCAACAAGATATATTCTGCAAAAGGAATAAAATGAAAAATGTCAGAAAATCATGTAGAATAGAGACAATATGTGATACAATGAAAATCCTGTAGAATAGAGACAATATGTGATATGTGATAAAATTAAAGTAGCCAATGTCAATCCAATCCGATATATACAATGGAAATATGAAATGTGACTACTTCATGAAATGTTTTAAGTAACGCCCATTGATAGGAGCATCAAGAATTTATCCATCAAGAGTTTCTAGTGAGAATGATTTTTTTCCCTCAATAGCTGCAATTTTGAATGGTCTGAACCAGAGATGATCGAATTTTCCATGTTTCCCTGGATCTTCCTTTCTAGCCTCCCATTTAAAACTAAATTGTCAGGAAGAAACTCCTTGTCTTTGGTTTTTTTATCGAAAAGACATTTCACATTATCCTAGTACTTTTGAATCTTATCATCCACTTCCACTCTATTCTACTGAACTTCGATGATTTGATTCATTCTTCTCATAACGTCGTTCGTCTCTTCGTTTTCATCTTTCCATAGTTTCATCACAGGAAGAGAAAGATTGATAGGAAGGATAACATTAGTACCATAAACCAATTGGAAAGGAGACATACCTATAGATTTCTTGGTGTCGATTCGGTTTTCCCATAAGGCATACTTTAAGTGAATATGGAAAACATTTTTTATTTTCTATCAAAACTTTTTTTATTATAGTCATCAAGATCTTGTTGGATGATTCGACCAACCCATTTCCATGATGATAATACGTTGTAGAATGACCTAAAACAATATTGTATTTTTGACAGAAATTGATCATTGTCATATATTTAAAATCTTGAGCGTTATCAATGACTATTTTTCGAGGAAAACCAAATCTTGTTAGGATGTTTTCTTCCAAAAATTTGATTACTACCGAATTTGTAGCATTCTGAGTTGGAATGGATTCCACCCATTTCGTAAAGTAATCGATAGTAGTTAGAATCCATATATGTTGAGAACTTGATTGCAGATGGATTTCTCTTATGAAGTCTAGGCCCCATTGTTGGAAAGGAGCTTCATATTTTACTGGAATTAAAGGTAAGGCATGAAGATTTTGCTTACCAATGAACAATTGACATGAATTGCAATCTCTGACCCTTGCATTCACTTCAGTAAATAACTTTGGCCAATAATATCCTACCCTTAAAATATTGTAAGCTATTTCTCTCTAGGCATGATGTTCTCCACATACTCCTTCATGAATTCATCAATGACACCTTATGTTTTAGATTCTGTAGGGAAACATAACAAGAAACCCAGAGGGTCTTTCCAGTACAGCTTGCCATCAACAATGAAATACTTAATTGCATGTAGTTTTAAAGTCCTTTCTTTAGAAGGAGTCATGTCATTTGGGCATTGAAGAGTAAGGAGGTATGCAACAATATCACGATACCAGGAAGAGGAAGAAAACTTATCTTCAACCTGAATCATAGGTGCTTGATCGTCAATTTCCTCTATATCGAGGAGAGAATCATGTGATTCAAAGTTATTTATTCCAAGTGCTCTGAAATTTGATTCGGACAACAAGCTCGCTAGACCTTGACCTTTCACTAGCTTGGTTGGTTTCATTTCTAGATAAAAATCTTGAATTTTAGCCAACCATCTACCTCTTCTTCCATCACTTTCTGGTTGAACCAAGATATCGTTAATTGCATTTGTTGGAACATAAGAAATTACTTTTGAGTGCAAGACATATGTTCTGAAAGCATTGAGAGCCTTCAACATTGCATAAGATTGTTTTTCAAGTATATGATATCTTATCTCTGCATCCCTAAGTATTTTTCTGAAAAAGGTTATTAGTTGTTTGAATCCTTCTTCGTTCTTTTGAAGGAGCATTGTTGCAACAATATGTTCATAAGCGAAAGAGAAGATTAAGAACTCATTTGTATAGTCTAGACTTACTAGTATTGGTGACTTCACTATAGATTTCTTAACACGCTCGAAGGACGCCTTGGCTTCTGCAGTCCATTTTACTTCGTTGTTCATTTTTAGCATATATGTAATCAATTTGATTATTTCAACAAAGTTAGGAATAAATCACCTCAAAAAATTAATCTTACCTAAAAAGGATAGAATCTCTTTTCTTTTTATAGGAATATTAATCAGGCCAATAGCCTCAAATCGCTTAGGATCAAACTTGATTCCATCTTTTGAAACTATATGACCTAAAATTTTACCTGCTTGCATAGCAAAGTGTGATTTTTGGGGGTTAAGAGACAAACCATTTTTTATTCATTTCTCAAAATTTTATCTGAGGTGCATCAAATAGTCTGTATCAAATAGTCTGCATCAAATAGCCTCTCTCACCAACAAACACAATATCCATTTCTCTCTGTAAAGTTGCACCTGCATTCATCAAACCAAAAGGCATTTATCATACATAAAGGTTCCCCATGGAGTGGTAAACACAGTCTTTTCTCTATCATATTCATGAACAACAATCTGATTATATCCTGAGAAACCATCAATCATAGAAATTTTGTTAGCCCCTACTACCTTCTCGACATGTTCCAAATCCCAACTTGAAAGTATAACCCTTGGCTACCTCGTTCATGATGGATACCCACTCAACCGAGAAATGTGTAGGGTTCTTCTTCCCGAACAAGAGACAGAGCATCATGGCTACATACAACATATGAGTGTCTAAAGATGTCGTGGCGTACATACCATGAGCATTGGCTCTGAACTTTTCTGGATTTTCCCTCCAGGTCTTGACTATATCATGACCATTTCTAGCGTATTGGGTGCATTAATTTCTCTAAAACACTAGAAGGAATGCAGGATTGTAAGTGTATTTAGGAGTAGTGGAAATTTTGTACATTATTTGTAGGTCCTCTAGTCGGAAAGAGCAGACGACAACCTACTGGTGGTTGATGATGCTCCAAGTTTGGATGTCGACATGTTCCAAAGCCCAACTTATCATATCGTTATAGGGTATGATTCTTGGCCGCACAACGATCTTATGCAGCTCTGACTGTGCTACATGTATAAGATTATTTGTAAAAGAGTCATCGTCTTCTTTGGCAGAGTCGTCGGGGCAATTAATGATCTCATGCTCTAAGAAATAAAAAACCTGCGTCCAAGTTTTAAGGGCGCAAGGAACTCACGGATTTATGTCTGATAGAAAATATGCATTTGGATTTGAATCACCACCCGATGCATCAAGGTTCTTTGCATATTTTCGTGGCACCATAATCCTAAAGGAAACATAATTAGCTTTCATGTTACAAGAGAAGTCTGTAAGCTCTACACTGGATAAAAACCACTAATTGAAAATCGTAAAAATGACTTGAAATTCAAAGTGTTGTATTAAAAAAGTCTATTGATTACTAACGAAGAATTTATTGAACTTAATTGAATTCATTACCTGGCGATACACAATCCTTATTTGAAATCATTAACCTTAATCCATCATAAATGTCATGAATACCTCAATGGTTTGCATTCGTGAGTTTTGGATGTGATAGGGTGGAAATCTCCCGAAGTTTGAATTCGCGGAGGAGTTAATCTCTGAGTAACCACTCTTAAGTCTTAATTAATCATATTTAAAACAGTGTATTAACTTTAAATATTTTGGAATTTCGGAATTCAGAATTTTTGGATGTGACATGGTGGAAATCTCCCGAAGTCTGAATTCGCAGAGGAGTTAACCTCTGAGTAATCACCTTTATTTCTTAATTAATCATGTTTAAAATGTTGTATTAACTTTAAGTATTTTGAAAGTTCGGACTTCAGAGGTTTTGAATATAACACAAGGGAAATTTTCCAAAATCTAAAACTGCGAAGTAATTAATTAACTCTTAATCATGGCTCATTAAAGTTGTTAATTGTTTTATTAATTCCTTGAAAGTTGTACAACTAGAATGAACAATCAATAGGGTGGACCAGAGAACTCCACCGGAGGTGATGCTTGTTGTTGGGTGTGATCCATGCTATTTCCAAACACATATTTTTATTTTCTTGCGATTGCATCTATCTTCCAGTTCATTTCTCGTAGTTGTTGTTGGATGTCATCCAACTACAAGAGGATTTCATGATGGTCATAGTTCCTTTCCATAAGGAATTTTCCCATGAGAGTTTTAAGGAGCTAGTAGATTTCAATAGTTTTTGAGTAAAGGGTATACCTGACTCGATAAGTGCATGTATTAGTTGTTAGTTGTGGAGCCTGATTATCTTCCTGATTTAGAGGACCTCGCTTTCAGCCATGTTCATACCCCATGAAGAATTTACACCCAAAAAGTATGTACACTCTTCCACGCGGGGGAGTGCAGAGGGGGGTACCCCCTTTGCGAGGTCCGGGGGCAAGTGGGCCCCCGAAGGAAAAAATGCCTTGTAAATGTATATTGTAATTTCATTGTAAATCTGGACCGTTCATTATAAGGTCGTAGATCTAATGGTAGAAATTATGTTAGTTTTTTTTCCTTAAAAGGCAACCCTCTGTTATGAGGGAAATGTATTGTGGCTATGCATTATGGCGAGTATTGTATTCTGAGAGAGGAGACTGTGAGATAAAGAAGAGGAAGTTACAACGGTTTTTGTTGTAGGTTATATCCCTTCATTTGTTGGATAATAATAAAGGACAGACCTGGCAATTTCTCTGGTGGACGTAGCCCACACTGGGTGAACCACGTAAATCTGTGTCTCTATTGTATTGTGTATCTTCTGTATTTTGTTTCCGCATTTGTTTTATTTTATTTCTCTGCGGTCCTGTTTTTCTAACAACTGGTATCATAGCGAAAGGTAACTCACGGGAAAAGAGGGTTCCTAGTTCGAGTGGGAGAAATGTTGGAAGATGGAAAGTTTAGGGTCGAGAAATTTAACGGCCAAAACTACCATTTATGGAAGATGCAGATGGAAGATTATTTATATCAGAAGGATCTATTCCTACCATTGGGTGGAGGAGCGAAGAAGATGACGGCCATGAAGGACTAAGAATGGGAGATTCTTGATAGAAAGGCTCTAGGAACGATACGTCTAAGCTTGGCAGCGTTAGTGGCTTTCAATATTTCGAAAGAAAATAAAATGAAGGATCTGATGGACACGTTGGCTAAACTGTATAAAAAACCCTCAGCGTCTAATAAGGTATTTCTAATGAAGATATTATTTAATATGAAGATGTCAAAAGGTGGGTCTGTTGCAGATCATTTAAATGAATTTAATACAGTTACTAATCAACTAAGTTCTGTAAAAGTGGACTTTGATGATGACAGCCACCTAATTATAACAAAGATTTCTTATTATATCTGGTTGCCGCAGAGTCAACCATAGGCATAGTTTTAGTTCAGGAAGATGATTCAGTTTCATAATACGTGATTTATTACCTGAGCCGAGGCCTTGTAGGACTGGAACTTAATTATTCCCATCTCGAAAAACTTGCGTTGGCAGCAGTTCATGTTGTTCAACGGTTCCGTCACTATGTTCTGTTTCGCAAGACCACCATCATTGTTGTCGTGAATCCATTCCAGTACATGTTGACACGACGAGTTATCGATGGAAAAATCAGAATATGGATGGTCATCCTCCAAGAATTTGACTTAGACTTCGTTTCAGCAAAGTCCAAGAAGTCATTAGTCTTCGCAGAACTTATTTCAGAGCATCCGGTTGAGTCAGGTGACGTTGTGCCTGAGGAATCGCCTATCCAGGGGGATATGTTTTTGATTGAATCTTCAGACCCCTTGTATGGAGATATATTGATCTATCTCCAGACTTTGAAGTGCCCCACCTCTGCTTCTCGTGACGAGCGTTGGAGGATACGCCATCAGGATAAGAATTATCTCATACTCGATACGTTGTATCGGAGAGGTGTAGACTGCATATTGCATCGATGTCTCACTCATGAGGAGGCCGTCATAGTGCTCAACGATTGTCATATAGGAGCTTGTGGCAGTCACTTATCTGGGTTGGCAATAGCCCAAAATATTTTACGAGTAGGTTACTTCTGGCCCACACTTATCAAAGATTGTATCGAGTCGGTCAATAAGTGCCATCCATGCCAAATCTTCTCTCGGAAGATGAGGGCACATCCAACTCCTATGTTTCCTGTCATTACAGTTGGTCCCTTCACTAAGTGGGGGATTGATTACACTACATGCAACCCCCCGTCAGCAAGGGGGCACCGCTATATCATCGTAGTTGTCGACTACTTTACTAAGTGGGTCGAAGCTATGCCAACGTTTAAAGATGATGGACAGACTGCAACTCTCTTCTTATTCAATCAGATTATAGCATGGTTCGGCGTCCTGAGAGAGATTGTCACTGACCATGGCAGTCACTTTCAGAACCAAATGATGTCCGAATTAAAATCAAATCTTAGGTTACAGCAAGAACATTCCTCACCCTACTACCCCTAGTCCAATGGGCAGGTGGAAGCTGTAAACAAAAATCTTAAGACTATTCTACAGTGAACTATCAACTCAGCCAAGTCAAATTGGCATTTGATGTTATAATCGGCATTATGGGCTTACCGAACATCTGTTAAGACTGCAACCGGTTTCTCACCTGTCCAACTCGTTTATGGGCTGGAGGCAGTCTTGCCCATCAAATGTCAAATCCCATCTCTGAAATTGGCAGTACAATTATTGCCAGACACTTCTCCACTTGAAGAGCGGTTAGTACACCTTGAGCAGCATCACGATGCGGCCCTGGCCAACGAGGCTCATAAACATAAGGTCAAGTGTCAATATGATAGGTCCGTTCGTCCTCGGATATTTTCTGAGGGCGACCTTGTCCTTGTCTATGACCAAGATAAGGACCCCCTGGGGGTAGGAAAGTTTAAACCCATGTGGTTCGGACCCTTCATTGTTAAAGAGGTATTAAGAAAGGGTGCTTATCATTTGGTCAATTTTGAAGGGAATGCTTTGGGGGAGCCTAGAAATGGGCTCTACCTCAAGAAGTATTACTCATAGAAAGGTCACTGTGGGTAACTATTTGTAACATATGTATAGTCTTTGTACTATTACTTTTTACATTTCTTTTAAAAAGTGTTATGGACATGTCATTGATGTTATCTTTCATCAATATGGAAGATGTCAAGTGAGTCTGAGGTGTTCATTAGGTATGCAGACAGTGTTAGTCGACACACGCGAAGGCTTGCCTCTGTAGCTTGGGTAATCTTTACACCACAGGGTCAGTTGTTATCTTCCGGAGGTATATGCTTAGGTGACACCACAAATAATGTTGTCGAGTATAGTGCAGTTATTGAGTTGCTTCGTGACGCATTGTCATTGGGTATCTCTCGCCTCCGGGTCTATCTAGACGCTCAACTGGTTGTGTCGCAGCTAAACAGAATATACTGGGTTCATGATCCAACTTTACACCGATGATTCCTTAGGGTACATCTCTTAGAATGCAACTTTTATTATATTACATATTTTCATGTTCCTAGGAGATTAAACCAAATCACAGATACTCTAGCTAATCACATTTTAGATTGGCATCTTGCCCACATATAAAAATATCATGGACATAAAAATGTAAATACATTTTTTTCACACATAATCCATAAGACACAAAAAGAGATAAAAACCATATATAAACATCATAAAATCCTCAGAGTACATAGATGGACACAAGCGCCTCAAAAGTGGGAACAGTAACGAGTCACTGGGATTATGCCCTCAAAAAATATATACAACAAGGTGCTCGTGGCACATAAATAGTCTAAAGTTTGTTCAGGACCTATGGGCCCGGTTATAATCATCTACTGCACGGGCTAAATTCCTAAACAATCGGACCCATGTCTGAGGTGCCCCCACAACATGAGTCTGCATGGATGGTGGCAGGTCCTCTATCTCTTCCATCGGGACTGTGCGAGTGAGCGCAGTGAAGTTTCGCTCAACTCACCTCAGGACCCTCTCGGCTTCTCCTGCTGGAAGGTTCTCTGCTACTGTTGCTCCTCCAGTGGCGACAACTGCGGCTTCTGTCTGTGGGCGACGCCTGTTCCGTGCATAGTTGGCAGGTCGCACGGGTCCCACATCTGCATACAATAAACGTTCACCCATCAAATACTATGGCATACAAAAAATGATATATATAAAAAAATACATAAAAATTACATATGCAAACAAAAAAAACAACAAGGGTGGAGACTTACCCATCTCCCCTCGCTCCTCACTAGGAGGCACGGGTATCTCTGGATCTCTCGAAAAGTCGATCCCCGCATATGGGTAGTCCTCGATAGCAGGGATCTGTCGTGACATCCAAGCAAAAAATTCATCGTCGAAGGACTCAACGGTCCTTCCACCACACTGTTGCGACAGTAACACTGCCCATCTACACACGGTAGGGAACGTGGCAAGATGTCCCCATACTACAACCCGAGGACTGAAGCACGGAACTCTCTCGAAAAAGAACGAACACAGGATGGTCCCAAACCTGAAGTTCCTATGTGTCCGTTGTCGACAATCTGTCAATTATCTCTTCATGCACTCCAGTGGTGTGGTACTCCAATAAAAAATGTGTGCATTCATGCACTGAATAACACAGTTCATTTGTGTGCGCGAAGCCTGATGCACAGCTGCTGAGCCGGTAATCTGCCCAATAAGCAATAAAATAGTCTATAGTGCGAGGTTGGTAATCTTGCTAACAGGTACCAAGGAACCTCTATGATCAGTCCTAGCCTCGCAGTACTCAACTATCAACTCCAAGACCTTGCTCGGCCCCGCAGGAAAAGTCTGAAAGTTGACTGGTTCCCCTCTCCTTGAGAGGCCAGTCAGAAAGTAAATATCCTCAGTGGTGGGCACTAAGGATTGCCCCTCTAGCATAAACGCCTCTACATCAGGGTGCCAGTAATCAATCAAGGCATTCAGTAGCCTTGGTTGCGCATGTATGAACGAACATAAAAATAATTTTAACAAACCGCACTACATCAGCACGGCCACAACATTCCGATCTGCAGCCACTAACTCATTGGAGGCCTCGTGCTCCCTTTCCCTCCACTGGACATACATCCTGCCAACACAATAAGGTAAAGGAGTGTCAATACTTCTTGTCATTTGCTTTTTCATCAATAAGGGAGGGTACACGCAGACTGTAGAGGTGACATTCGCGTGTACACGCGTGCAGGTTTTTCTCTGCATGCGTGTACATGCGGGCTGTCTCTGGACAACCCGTGTGTACCTAGGGCCGACCTTTTTGAGGTCGACGCCCACCCAAAAAATCAATTAAATGCTAAAAGGGAAGTATTGAATAGCTATATAAGGGAGTTTGTACTTACTTTGTCCAAGCAGAAGTCCATTCCGTCCACTGTAGCTCCCAGAATCACGATCTTTGGCAAAGGGGTTTTTTTGGCTCCAGAGTCAATTTCCAAATCAACAATGGTGACAATGAGTGTTATCACTAAAATTTCGTCTGCACATGGCAACAAGAACTCCACATCATCAAAACAGCAATGAAGTAATTCATGGCACTGAATTAAGTTCACAGCATTCCATAAGGGTCAAAAACTATACAAAATAACCAAAAATTGAAGGGCGCTTTACAACAGCTTGATGCGCGCGCGTATGCGCGGGACAAAAATGTGTTATGCGCGCATGCGCGCCCGACGCGCGACTGTCCACACAAAAAGCCGTGCATCTGCTAATATGGTGCATTAATTGCTTAAGTCGGCCTCCCGACCGCCTATGGACCGGCCCCCAAGATGATTTGACTCTCGAATCAGGGTCGGCTCTGCAAATTTGGCGAATTAATGACTTAAGTGAACCCTAAACAGGTCTGTGTTTACACCGGAAGTTGGTTACGTGACCACCTAGAAAAATGCTATAAATAGCCGTGAAGACTCATTGTTTTAGCAGAGAATTCAAAGCAAAGTTATGTTGTCCAGATGATTTAGAGCTCAGTCTTTGACAAGCTATCCATCAGTGGCATAACCCAGAGTTCTTTCACCACTCAGTTCAGTTATATTCATCTTGTAAGGAAAGCATTGTGTTGAGGGCCCCGAAGGACCTTCCGCTGGAGGGAGAGGGAACCCCTATATTTGTCTTCAGCGTGTGCTCTGGTTTCTCTAATAGATCAAGCCTGGAACCATTGACGACTCCCTTGTCTCATGTTTGATGTTTTTGTTTATTTTCGAATTGTTATTTGCTTTCAGTTGTTAGATAGATTGTATTCTGTTTTGTTTTCTGTTTTCTGTTAACCCTTGCTGCCACAGATGTTCTTCCTTGGTGAACCCAACAGGGCATACAGAGCGGTCTCCATTTTGCTCACCTGGTGACAGATTGACCGCGAACAGACTGGCGACTCCACTGGAGAGTTTAGGTAACAAATTCTCCCTCAACTGGGTTTAATTCGCTTTCCTTTTGTTGTTTTTAACTTGCAGGGATTCAAACCGGCTTTCGCCGACCTGTTACCCGGTCGATTCACAGCAGAATCGAGGGAATCGGTGATTTTTCTCAAGTGCACGGGTATCCCACCCCACAGATGCGCACATGCGCTCTAGTTTTTTGATACAGTCCGCGCGCACACGCGCGCCTGTCCATACTAACAGCCGCGCATTTGACTAAATTTTTTTTTTCATTGTAAAGTTTTGATGTGGGGAAAGTCAGTTTCCTTTTCAAATGATGTATGCATTCTCTAAATACTGCACCACTTAGACCCCTCAACTTATAAAGGGGATAGTCGAACAAACATAGGCACTTAGGAGGATAAAAATCATTTTCCCCTTATTTGCTTTCAGCCACGTGGATGGCGTGTTTTGATTTATAATCTAAGTTGAACATCAAATTGTAATCACATCTAAACTCACATTCGGGACTAGAAATTGCAAGTAACAATCTGG
>ML781182.1:707856-721423 GCA_009831015.1 Picea engelmannii | reverse complement strand
TGTTATCACTGAAATTTCGTCTGCACATGGCAACAAGAACTCCACATCATCAAAACAGCAATGAAGTCATTCATGGCACTGAATTAAGTTCACAGCATTCCAGAAGGGTCAAAAACTATACAAAATAACCAAAAATTGAAGGGTGCTTTACAACAGCTTGATGTGCGCGATGATGCGCGGGACAAAAACGTGTTATGCACGCATGCATGCCCAGCGCGCGACTGTCCACACAAAAAGCCGCGCATCTACTAATACGGCACATTAATTTCTTAAGTCGGCCTCCCGACCGCCTATGGACTGACCCCCAAGATGATTTGACTCTCGAATCAGGGTCGGCTCTGCAAATTCGGCGAATTAATGACTTAAGTGAACCCTAAACAGGTCCGTGTTTACACCAGAAGTTGGTTACGTGACCGCTTGGAAAAATGCTATAAATAGCCATGAAGACTCATTGTTTTAGCAGAGAATTCAAAGCAAAGTTACGCTATCCAGATGATACAGAGCTCAGTCTTTGACAAGTTATCCATCAGCGGCATAACCCAGAGTTCTTTCACCACTCAGTTCAGTTCTATTCATCTTGTAAGGAAAGCATTGTGTTGAGGGCCCCGAAGGACCTTCCGTTGGAGGGAGAGGGAACCCCTATCTCTGTCTTCAGCGTGTTCTCTGGTTTCTCTAATAGATCAAGCCTGGAACCATTGACGACTCCCTTGTCTCATGTTTGATGTTTTTTCTTATTTTCGAATTGTTATTTGCTTTCAGTTGTTAGATAGATTGTATTCTGTTTTGTTTTCTGTTTTCTGTTAACCCTTGCTACCACAGATGTTCTGCCTTGGTGAACCCAACAGGGCATGCAGAGCGGTCTCCATTTTGCTCACCTGGTGACAGATTGACCGCGAACAATGAGCTGCCAGCTTCTATTTATAGACTTTTTGGCCTCTTTTTGTCACTTTTTTGGCCCCCCTTATCAGTTTTTTTATACCAAAAACCATTTAGAGTGATCCGGGAGTTATATGGGAGGGATTTGATCAGGTATTGGGACAATTTTTTTTTAGTTTCGGAAAAATATTGACAGTCCATAAAAAAAAATATTTTTTCAAAAATCAACTTGAGCATATAGGTTAGGATACTACCCCAACTTTTGCATCTCGTTACCTTTTTCTTATGATTAGGATCGATCCCATCAAGTTGTGACACGGAACCATCATCTCTGCTCTAGAAGTGTCGTGACTTGGTGGTAGAGCTTACCAAAACATGGATGCCCTAGGTAGGTACTGGTTGCATTATGGTGTCCATGCCATTTTTAACAACACTGTAGGCTCGGGAGTCCATATAGTCTTTCCTGAATACGAGTTTGAGCCTCATTTTCATGGGTCTTTTTCACTCTTTTTCTTACCCTCCGGACTCCCAAAACATAACAGGTCTCCTTTTAATCCCTTTTCAGACCCTCTAAAAATGAAAAGATTGCCAGGCGATCTTATGACCTTTCACGCTCGTTAAACTGAAATTTGAAGTCACGTCTGTCTGATGGTAGTTTACCCCTTTTTCGGTTCGGACGGTCAACTGTACGAACAAAGGAATACTCTATTGAATTCCCATTCTTTAGAAGAGTATCCTCAGGTATAATTTTATTCCTTTTTCGGGCCCGAGGGACTAAATTTACGAAAAAGAAACCCCCACGGAGTCCATATTTAATCTCTTTTCAGACTCCCTAAAATTGAAAAGATCATCGAGTGACCTTATTCTTTCACACTTGTTAAAATGGTCCAGAAGAACATTCCTGATGGAGTCCATAGTTAAGTTTTTTTCAGACTCCTTAAAAGTGAAAAAATAGTCGAGTGATCTTGTCCTTTTCACACTCGTTAAAATGGTTTTGAATTGACGTCTAATCAGTGCTAGTTTATCCCTTTTTCGAACCGACTAGACTATTGTCGAAAAGGTACCCCACTGGAGTCTCCTTTTATTCTTTTTCAAACTCTCTAAATATGAAAAACTACCGAGATTCCATTCTCTGGGCTCGTTAAACTTACATCGAAGGACGTTACCATTGTGTGTTCTATCAACCGCATTTGCATACCTTATCCATTAGCCTTGTGACAGTTTGCTTATGCGTCTTAACACCTTTGGCCGCCGGAGGATTTTTCCTGAGTATTATTTCCCCAGAACATCAGTCTTGTCCTTGTGCCTTGAGCTTGTATGTTTGTCGTACTCGTTCCTCCATTGTAACGTAATATTCCTTTATTCTTTTTCAAAAATGACCAAAAAGAACAAAAAAAATCAAATATACCCCAAAAAGAGGATGGGAAAGGTATTTTCTTTATTGGCAGCATCATGAGTCTCCCTTGGATAAAGCACATATGTCTGTTTGAGCATCAGACTATGGGATGTATTACGACCTTAGGAATCTTTTTCTCACTATATAGAGTTGTGTCCTCCACTGTTTGGTTACTCTTCCAAACATATGGAGAGTTTGCGTTGCCTCCTGCTTCATAGGCTTATGATTAACATATATCCTACCTGAGTCTTATCACTTGTCATGATATTGTCCAAGGGAAGTTTGTCACTGAGCCTGATTCAGCCCCTCTGCAATATGTCTCTTGTCTGCATACCCGGCCTTCCTGAACGTCCAATCAAGTCTTTATGCGAAATCACTGAAGCCTTCAGTCCAATCATCAAGATTATCAAGTCCATAACTGACGAGCCGTCGAAGACCTCTAGGTAGTGCAGTCGTACACTCATATTACACTCCTACCCGAGTTTTAGAAGATTTTGAAGTTGTTGCTCGAGCTTTGAAGTACAGCCATCAGGCCGAATCAGCTTCTGGGAGATGGATACTCTATATGTATATCTTTCGGATTTTGAGATGTAGCTCCGCTGTGTATTATTCGCGGCTACTCTTTATAGTTATTTGACATGGATCTACAGTGTATTTGATTGGTAGCCATGGTTCGATTTTATCCCGAGCATGGGTATGCCCGCCTCGGTGAGACATTTGTTATTTTGCAGACGACACCTCCTGATTCTTGATTCTTGGGCTCACTCATTCAGCATATCAGTACAGATTGGTAAAATATTGGTAATGTATTGTGTCCATCAGATGCTCTTCTGACCTCACACATTAGGGGGCATCTGTTATAACCCTAAATTTCACAACACATGCTTACCTGGCATCAGGCCAAATCATATCCCTTCATTTCCAAAACATCTGCTGAAAAACCTCTTTGAAAATCCTCTTGGGTCAAGGCCCACGCACCCTAACCCACTATTGCATGCGTGTGAATGCTGGCAGGCCTACTACAGCCCGCGTTTACCTAACAAAACACAAAAATAGGAAAGTTTCCGACGGGACAAAAAGCTATGGGTCAGTTAACTAAAACTCTCGGCCATGCATGGCCGAGAGTTCGTCCAAAACCCTAGCTTATTCTAGCCTATAAAAGAAGGGGTAGGGGTACCATTTGAAGGAGGAAAATTATAGCAAAGAAACTCTGCCCATTTTCCGAATCCATTGTCCCAACCCTTTAGCCTTTCCTCAAGCCAAAGGAGAATTAATGCAAAGCAGTTGGAGGACAAAAGAAGAGGAGGAGCCCAGGATCAGGATCAAGGAGCGGTGGTCGGTCGAGACTTTGATTGTAAGTTGATTCATTTTGAAAATAATAAAAGAATACTTTTCCCGTCCCAATGCATGAGTTATCTATGATTTGTGTAATTTATGCTTAATTTCTAACCCTCAAGTAGAAAAGTAGCATGCATGCGTAGTGGTTTGTCTTGATTGCAGGATTATCTTTGGAAGGAGCATCGTAAACAAGCGGGCAAAGTGCAACGGAGGATCTACACCAAACATCAGTAAAAGGGTTAGTAGTTCTTTTCCATGCATGTATTGTGAAGGAGGGGCTTAAGTTTTGGGTGGTAGGTTAAAAAGTGATTTCTTTACGGTCAAAATCTGCATGCAAGTCTGACCCTAGTTTGCTAGTCCGTAGGGTATTTTTCCCAACAACACAATCTGGATGACCTAAAGATTCTACAAATGTATCTGGATCATTAGTTTCTAAAACTTGAGACAAAAGAGAAGAGGCTCGCTGGAACTGTGAACGTTTCCAACACTGATATGAAGGATCACCGACAAGATCACCAGTTGCTTCTCATGTTGAACGGACCCATCTAGGAAGCGGTGGAGCTCGTGTTGGTTTAGGTTCAAATGACTCATCTAGAGGAGGGTGAGCAGGTGGAGGTGGATTTTCGTCCTCACTATCATCATCTGAAGAAGAAACCAGATCATAAGAAGGCACAAACGTCAAAGATGGCTCGTAGGCTGAAGAAGGCACAATCGTCGAATTAAGCTCACAGGCCAAGAGATTTTCATCAAATTTAACATCTCTTCTAATAATAATTTTATTACAATGTGATTGAAGAAGTCCATAACCTTTGACATATTCAAAATAACCAACAAATATACACTTCTCACTTTTAGGCTGCAATGCTTTCCTTTTCTCATCAGGAATGTGAGCCCATGCTATACTGCCAAATACATGGAAGTGACTTACATCTGGTTTAATTTTAGTCCAAGCTTCTTCCGGTGTTATATTTTTAAGAGCCTTTCTGGGAGTCCGATTTACTATGTAATTTGTACAGTTGATGGCTTCCACCCAATACTTTAGACTTAATCCCTTAGATTGGATCATATAATTAGCCATTTTTTTTACGTGTTGTTCTTTCTCTCAGCAACACCATTTTGTTGTGGTGTATATGGAACCTTGTGCTACATTTGGATTCCTTGTGTAGTGTAGTAGCTTGCAAAATTATTGTTCACATATTAGTCTCCATTATCTGTTCTTAACCTTTGAATTTGATGTCCAAATTTCTTTTCTACAAAGGCCTTGTAGGCCAAAAACTTGTCAAAAACTTCACTCTTGAGTTTTAAGAAGTAAACCCAAGTACGTCTGGAAAAGTTATCAATGAAAGTTAAGAAATAATTGCACCTAGAAAAAAAAGAAGAAGAAAGTGGACCACACAAATCACTGTGAACAAGCTGCAAAGCATCCGAGGTGTGCCAAGAGGCACATTTGTCAAAACTGTTCCGATGATAGTTGTCGAGAACACAATCGGCACAAACACTATCTCTTCATGAAACAAGAGGAAGACTAGTCACCATCTGTTGATTACATAGTTGTTGCAATGAGCGATAGTTTAGATGACCAAACCGCTCATGCCAAAGTTTGTTCAATTCATCTCTATGAGAAACAAAAACTGATGAAAAATATGATGACCCAAAGTCATCAAACTTGTACAACCTGGTAATATCATTAGAAATTCCAGTTGCAAGAACATGCTTAGGATATTTTAGATCCTTGATTACAACTTGGTGAGGTGAAAACTCGACGATTTTACCTTCACCTGAATGAGTGATTTGATATATTGATAGAATGTTACAAGAAAGACTTGGAACACATAATACATCATTTAAATGACTGTTATCTACTTGAACTATTCCAGATCCTACAACATTAATAGATCTATCATCACCAAAAAATATTTTCTTGGTGTTACATTCATTTAGAGTAGAAAATATGGCTTTATCCTTAGCCATATGATAAGATGCTCCTGAATCAATAAGCCACTCATCAGAAGAAGTAGTAGTAGTAGTAGAATTTGAATTGAAGGAGAAACCAGAAACAGAAAGTGCATGTCCGTGAGAAGAAGAAGTAAAATCAATACTGATGTTGTGCTTCTTCATCGTTGTTTCTAAAGCTGCCATCTTCTTGAAACATTTGGACTCATCATGACCATCTTTATCACAAAAGTTGCAATGTCTGTTAGTATTCTTACTTTTATATTTTGCTGCTTTGTCACCAGTAGGAGCTGACGCTGTCTGAGCAGGTTTGGGACCCTTATGTTGTTTGTTGTTGTAGTGAGGATGTTGCTTCTTGGGATAATTGGGTTTATCTTTCTGTTGGGAAACTAAGGATTTGTTGGAGGGACCTGTAGTGTTGATCACTCCAAATTGTACAATATTATCTTCCACTCGAATCAAAGAAGCACAAAAGGACTCAAGGCTGGGTTTTTCATAAGCTTCTTCCCCTAGAGCCTCTCTCATGGCATAAAAGGTAGATACAAACACAGAATATGCACTACCTAGATTAGAAAGAATAAGATAAATGCAACACTCTTCCTCCATCTTTATCTTACATTCTTCACATAAAATTCTGAGTGTTTTAAACCTAGATAGATAGTCTCCAAGGCAAGAAAAATAATCTAGACTCAAGGTCAGTATTTGATTTTTTAACTGTTGTGCTCGAATAATATTGATTTTACCCAACACATATTCAATCGTGTCCCGAGCTTCTTTGGGGTCATCAATATCTTGAAGGTGGTACCTTAAATCAAGAGAGATGGAAATTTCGATTAGTCCACATGCTTCGTCATTCCTATTATCCCACTTGGATTTTTTATCAGCATCAGTGGGTTCTTTTTTCTTTCCCAAGGTAATCTGGTACAAACCTTTACTTCTTAATAAATCTTCCATATGAGATTTCCATTGGAAGTAGTTGTTGTTGGTAAGAAAGACAATACTTTTATAAGTCATATTAAATATGCAGATAATGTGAATTTAAAAACTGAAACTGATGATCTGGATGGAAAGAGTTTGAAAATTTGTGCGGTTTTAAAAAAAACGGAACTGAAAATGGACTTCTGATGTTAGAGTTATGTCTTTTTTAAAAAAAGGCACAATCGATAACCAAATGATCACGTAAGTTTCTTTATGAAGTGACCCACTTTTATAAAGAGAAGTGGGGAGCACTTTTACAATGAATTTACTTTATAATAGAAAAGTTGCATGTGAAATAAATAACTCTAAAATAAAATATTAAAGCTACTTATAGTGATTCACTTTAATACTTGAAGTGAAATACACTTTACAATTTTAGCATGAACTTTTTCAATAAAGGTAACAAAAGAGAGACTTGAACTCAAGACCTCTTACTTAATAAGACAACTTTTAACCAAATGATCTAGTAAAACATATTGTAATGTTCAGAAAGAGGATTGGGGTTGTTGTTGTTCTTGAATATGGCCTTGGAGAGCATGCTAAAAAAAAACTATTTTCACAGAAGAAAAAAATTTCGCTTCTCGATGACAACAAGGATTAGATCTCGGTTAGCTTACCCGAAAGATGCACCTTTTCCTATCTGTTTCTGATTTACCAAGATCGCACAAGGAGCGGGGAAAATATCATAAGCAGATCTAAAAGAGTAGAAACCCATAAATAAATAAATAAATAAAACCGAAATAAAACCAAAATACTACTCTGCAAAAATTTAAAAAAATGCGTATTCAAGCTTTATACCTCTAGATCTGACTGTAATGGTTGTATCTTGGGCAAACAGAAACCTTTTCGAGTGAAACGAAAAGTGTTACTGACTAAAATGAGCGCTCTGGACATAATGGAATAGTCCTCTTATCCCAGAAATGTACGAAAATCTCAGAAAGCTGAGATGAGGCAACTCGACTTCATGATTTCGATCTTCAACAGGAGCGGGACTTCAAACAGGCTCTGATACCATGTTCAACAACACAGGTATTCCAACAAAGGAAGAACACCTTCAGTAACCACTCACATAACCAGATAAAAGATCAACGCACCAATGTTTTCATGTGGTAAAACCCCTACGGGGAAACATCCATGACCCTAGCCAACACGACCACTTGGAGTAGTTTATTAATGCAAATAAAAAGATTATAGAGAGATTTTACAAGAGATTTTCTCACAATCGATCATTGGCAAATGACCCTCCATGCTCTTTAAATAGAGATCATGGACCAATTGGGTGTTAATCCATGGATCAATGGTCGTTAAGATCAAGAAGAGTATGAACCATTAGATCTCTCTATGTCGAGAGCATATCGTGACCGTCGAATTTCCTAACTACAAATGCATACTAATGCATACTAAAGAAACACACTAGAAAACACACTTTTACCTGATGACACAATAGACCAAGTAGATCTTACTAACTCCTAAGTGTCAAAATATCCTAATAGTGTTCGTGAGTTCTTTAGGAAAATTCATGAGTGGTTATCTTCGAGTTTCGGAGTTTCGTGGTCTTAGTTGTTTGGGTTTGCTGGAATACCCGAAGTGCGGAGTTGCGAAATGACCATTGAAGTCTTTACTTTAAAACTCAAGCGGCTCCAAAACTTCAGATATCATTAGGATCGTTAGATCAAATTAAAGAAACTCATCGACGTTAGATATTGTAAGAGCCTTATTGCTAAATAACAACCAATGGATTTGAAAGAAGGCAATTCTCTAAGTTTTTTTCTTTTTGGGTAAAACTGTTTATTTCTAAGAGGTAAAATATAAAGTTCAAAGCTCAAAATTAGGTGTGTTCCAACATAGGCTCCATCTGGGGATTGTGGCTCCCTGTGAGGCATAAAAGAAAATTATACCGAGTGTTTGTATTGGGTAAATGGAGTCATTATTGCTTTTTGGAAAACATTTTTGAGTTTTATTTAAGAATTAATCTTACATAAAAAAAAATGAACTTAACCAAATCTCAAAAACCTTCAAAACATACTTAATGATTGATCTCAAGATAGGCTATTTAAATTTCAGTTTTTTAAAAATGATTTTAGAATCGTTTAATATAATCAAAATAACTTTAACTGAAATATCAGTCTTCGACTGAATTTGTTTGCTTCAAGGTTAAGCAGATGTAACAATTTATTTAGGGAATCCCTAGTTGGTTCAGGATGTAATTATCACTGGAAAGAGAACTAGATGATAGAGTATGTTATATGGATATGTATGATAGCCTTATAGATATCATGGATATTTCTTCACTTTCAGCGAGCTTGGTCAGTACCCCAGTGAAGTTATCTACTTCTCCTATTGAATTTCCTTTCACCACTTCGATTAACACTTTTGCATTTAGCTGAGATGAGGGAAATCAATATATGAATTTTCTTTCATCATCTCTTTTGGACAAGATGGGTACAATCAAATTATGAATTTCCTTTCACCATCTGTCTTGTATCTTAATATTTTGAAGTTGGTGCAGTCAATCTGTATGTCACATACAAGGGATGATATTTGTTTAATTTTTTTAAAAGAAGGTCTATCAACAATTTTAAGAATACTCTGAAACTAACTTTCTTCCAATTTTCAATACACCTTTTCCTATAGGAATTTTTTTTGATGGCGATTTTAATCTTTTTAGGGATCAACCTTGAGCGAATTAGTCAGTTTAAAGTCCAATAGAAGAGTTAAAATTATCAGGATTAGCCCAAACATAATTTTTCAATTAAAATCAAAGAAACATAAAGATTTCCACCTAAACTTGTTTTGAAAATATGTTTTTAAGTTCTCAGAGTCAAGGTGAGTTTATTTATTTGTATGAATACTAAGAAAGGATAAAGAAAATATAAAGTGGATAAGAACTTGGGGATAGGTAAAAATAACCAAATCGAGGATTCAGAGGATCTGACACAAAAAATCCTAATCCTACACAAGTTTGTGTATTTAGTTCAGACTTCCTTCCAGCTTATTTATTTTTATTTAATTTTTATTTCAGAGAAAGCTTTAAAATTTATCTGTATGAAATTTTAAGTTGTAATTGTATACCTCTCTGCTTTTTAGGTCAGGTGATAGTATTATTATGAGTGAAACTTCCTTTACATTCATTTCAAAAGAATTTTCTTAAAATTTTACTTGAACTAGAAGGGTAGGAACTCATACCTCATTTTCCTTTTGAACTTTCAACAATGCAGATTATTAATTTATCACATGTTTTTAGAGAAATCGATTGTTTGAGTGTCAAATTTTTATTCAGCCTCATCTCTTGATCAACAAGATATATTCTGCAAAAGGAATAAAATGAAAAATGTCAGAAAATCCTATAGAATAGAGACAATATGTAATACAATGAAAATCCTGTAGAATAGAGACAATATGTGATATGTGATAAAATTAAAGTAGCCAATGTCAATCCAATCCGATATATACAATGGAAATATGAAATGTGACTACTGCATGAAATGTTTTAAGTAATTCCCATTGATAGGAGCGTCAAGAATTTATCCATCAAGATTTTCCAGTGAGAATGAGTTTTTTCCCTCAATAGCTGCAATTTTGAATGGTCCGAACCAGAGATGATTGAATTTTCCATGTTTCCCTGCATCTTCCTTTCTAGCCTCCCATTTAAAACTAAATTGTCAGGAAGAAACTCCTTGTCTTTGGTTTTTTTATCGAAAAGACATTTCATATTATCCTAGTACTTTTGAATCTTATCATCCACTTCCACTCTATTCTACTGAACTTCAATGATTTGATTCATTCTTCTCATAACGTCGTTCGGCTCTTCGTTTTCATCTTTCCATAGTTTCATCACAGGAAGAAAAATATTGATAGGAAGGATAATGTCGGTACCATAAACCAATTGGAAAGGAGACATACCTATATATTTCTTGGTGTCGATTTGGTTTTCCCATAAGGCATACTTTAAGTGAATATGGAAAACATTTTTTATTTTCTGTCAAAACTTTTTTTATTATAGTCATCAAGCTCTTGTTGGATGATTCGACCAACCCATTTCCATGATGATAATAAGTTGTAGAATGACCTAAAACAATATTGACAGAAATTGATCATTGTCATATATTTAAAATCCTGAGTGTTATCAATGACTACTTTTCGAGGACAACCAAATCTTGTTAGGATGTTTTCTTCCAAAAATTTTATTACTACCGAATTTGTAGCATTCTGAATTGGAATGGCTTCCACCCATTTCGTAAAGTAATCGATAGTAGTTAGAATCCATATATGTTGAGCACTTGATTGCAGATGGATTTCTCTTATGAAGTCTAGGCCCCATTGTTGGAAATCAGCTTCATATTTTACTGGAATTAAAGTTAAGGCATGAAGATTTTGCTTACCAGCAAACAGTTGACATGAATTGCAATCTCTGACCCTTGCATTCACATAAGTAAATAACTTTGGCCAATAATATCCTACCCTTAAAATCTTGTAAGTTGTTTCTCTCCAGGCATGATGTCCTCCACATACTCCTTCATGAATTCATCAATGACACCTTCTGTTTCAGATTCTGTCAAGAAACATAACAAGAAACCCAGAGGGTCTTTCCAGTACAACTTGCCATCAACAATGCAATACTTAATTTCATGTAGTTTTAAAGTCCTTTCTTTATAAGGAGTCATGTCATTTGGGCATTGAAGAGTAAGGAGGTATGCAACAATATCACGATACCAGGAAGAGGAAGAAAACTTATCTTCAACCTGAATCATAGGTGTTTGATTGTCAATTTTCTCTATATTGAGGAGAGAATCATGTGATTCAAAGTTATTTATTCCAAGTTCTCTGAAATTTGATTTGGACAACAGCCTCTCCATACCTTGACCTTTCACTAGCTTGGTTGGTTTCACTTCTAGATAAAATTCTTGAATTTTAGCCAACCATCTACCTCTTCTTCCATCACTTTCTGGTTGAACCAAGATATCTTTAATTGCATTTGTTGGAACATAAGAAATTACTTTTGAGTGCAAGACATATGTTCTGAAAGTATTGCGAGCCATCACCATTGCATAAGATTGTTTTACAAGTATATCATATAGGATTTTGTTGAAAAAGGTTATTGGTTGTTTGAATCCTTCTTTGTTCTTTTGAAGGAGCACTGCTGCAACAATATGTTCATAAGCGAAAGAGAAGATTAAGAACTCATTTGTATAGTCCAGACATACTAGTATTGGTGCCTCCACTATAGATTTCTTAACACACTTGAAGGACGCTTTGGCTTCTGCAGTCCATTTTACTTCGTTGTTCGTTTTTAGCATATATGTAATCAATTTGATTGTTTCAGCAAAGTTAGGAATAAATCTCATCAAAAAATTGATCTTACCTAAAAAGGATTGAATCTCTTTTCTTTTTATAGGAATATTAATTAGGTCAATAGCTTCAAATCGCTTAGGATCAAACTTGATTCCATCTTTTGAAACTATATGACCTAAAATTTTACCTTCTTGCATAGCAAAGTGTGATTTTTTGGGGTTAAGAGACAAACTATTTTTTATTCATTTATCAAAAGTTTATCTGAGGTGCATCAAATAGTCTGTATCAAAATTGGAAAAAAATGTCAGAGCGTCTAGATAAATAACATCAAAGTTGCCTCTCTCACCAACAAATGCGATATCCATTTCTCTCTGTAAAGTTGTTCCTGCATTCATCAAACCAAAAGGCATTTATCATACATAAAGGTTCCCCATGGAGTGGTAAACATAGTATTTTATCTATCATATTTATGAACAACGATCTGATTATATCCTGAGAAACCATCAATCATAGAAATTTTGTTAGCCCCTACTACCTTCTCGACATGTTCCAAATCCCAACTTGAAAGTATAACCCTTGGCTACCTCATTCATGATGGATACCCACTCAACCGAGAAATGTGTAGGGTTCTTCTTCCAGAACAAGAGACAGAGCATCATGGCTACATAAAACATATGAGTGTCTAAATATGTCGTGGCATACATACCATGAGCATTGGCTTTGAACTTTTCCGGATTTTCCCACCAGGTCTTGACTATATCATGACCATTTCTAGTGTATTGGATGCATTCCTTGTTAGGATATTTAGACACTTAGGAGTTAGTTAAGATCTACTTGGTCTAATATTTCGTTAGGTAAAAGTGTGTTTCTTTAGTATGCATTAGTATGCATTTGTAGTTAGGCAATCCGACGGTCACGATATGTTTGCTGGAAATATGGCTATAGCAGAGATGACGTAGACGGTCACGGTTCAGACGGTCACTGTTGTCATTGATGGAAATCGGTTGGTTATGGAGCATGCACAAGAGATGTTGGAATTGATGGCAATCGGTTGGTTATGGAGCATGCACAACATAGATGCTGAAACAAAAATGCTGGAACATAGATGCTGAAACACAGATGCTGAAACACAAATGCTGGAACACAAGTGATAGAACACAAGTGCTGGAACACAAATGCTGGAACATAGAAGCTGGAACACAGATGCTGGAACACAGATGCTAGAACGCAGATGCTGGAACGCAGATGCTGAAACACAAATGCTGGAACACAAGTGATGGAACGCAAGTGCTGGAACACAAATGCTGGAACATAGAGGCTGGAACACAGATGCTGGAACGCAGATGCTGAAACAAAAATGCTGGAACGCAAATGTTGGAACATAGAAGCTGGAACACAGATGCTGGAACGCAGATGTTGAAACACAGATGCAGAAACACAATGCTGAAACAGAGCTGGAACTTATGCTGAAACACAGTTCTGTAACAGCTGAAACACAGTAATGTTACATATGTTGAAACACAGCGCTGGGCTGAAACACAGTGTTGCATGATGTGGCATGCGTAGAGGAGGCATGCAAAGAGCTAGTTCAGAAAATCAAGGAGAATGTTGGCATGCGAAAAGCAGAAGAAAGAATGAAAGAAAGGGAAACTGCAGTTGGAGTTAAGAAAAGCGAAATGACTTTCAGTCTAAAAATAGACTGGTAGTTAAGACAGGAGGAACACAGCGTTGCAT
>ML781182.1:680326-701878 GCA_009831015.1 Picea engelmannii | reverse complement strand
CCGACATAGAGTGATCCGACGGTTCATACTCTCCTCGATCTTAACGGCCATTGATCCGTGGCTTAACACCCGATTGGTCCATGATCTCTATTTAAAGAGCATGGAGGGTCATTTTCCGATGATCGATTGTGAGAAACTCTCTTCTAAAATCTCTCTGTAATTTTTTTCTTTGCATTAATAAACTGCTCCAAGTGGTCGCGTTGGCTGGGGCCGTGGATGTTTCCCCGTAGGGGTTTTACCACGTGAAAACATCGATGTGTTGATCTTTGATCTGGTTATGTGAGTGGTTACTGAAGGTGTTCGTCCTCTGTTGGAATACTTGTGTTGTCGAACATTCCTTTCTCTAAAACACTAGAAGGAATGTAGGATTGTAAGTGTATTTAGGAGTAGGGGAAAGTTTGTACATTACTTGTAGGTCCTCTGGTCGGAAAGAGTAGACGACAACCTACTGGTGGTTGATGATGCTCCAAATTTGGATGTCAACATGTTCCAAAGCCCAACTTATCATGTCGTTATAGGGTATGATTCTTGGTCGCGCAATGATCTTATGCCGCTCTGACTGTGCTACATGTATAACATTATTTGTAAAAGAGTCATTGTCTTCTTTGGCAGAGTCGTCTGGACAATTAATGATCTCATGCTCTAAGAAATAAAAAACCCTCGTCTAAGTTTTAAGGGTGTACGCAACTCGTGGATTTGTGTCTGATAGAAAATATGCGTTTGGATTTGAATCATCACCCGATGCATCAAGGTTCTTTGCATCTTTTCGTGGTGCCATAATCATGAAGGAAACATAATTAGCTTTCATGTTACAAGAGAAGTCCGTAAGCTCTACACTGGATAAAAACCACTAATTGCAAATCGTAAAAATGACTTGAAATTCGAAGTGTTGTATTCAAAAAGTCTATTGATTACTGATGAAGAATTTATTGAACTTAATGGAATTCATTACCTGGTGATACACAATCCTTATTTGAAATCATTAACCTTAATCCATCATAAATGTCAGGAATACCTCAATGGTTCGCGTTCGGGAGTTTTGGATGTGATAGGGTGGAAATCTCCCGAAGTTCGAATTCGCGGAGGAGTTAATCTCTGAGTAACCACTCTTAAGTCTTAATTAATCATATTTAAAACAATGTATTAACTTTAAATATTTTGAAAGTTTGGAATTCATAATTTTTGGATGTGACATGGTGGAAATCTCTCGAAGTTTGAATTCGCAAAGGAGTTAACCTCTGAGTAATCACCTTTATTTCTTAATTAATCATGTTTAAAACTTTGTATTAACTTTAAGTATTTTGGAAGTTCAGACTTCGGAGGTTTTGAATATAACACAAGGGAAATTTTCCGAAATCTAAAACTGTGAAGTAATTAATTAACTCTTAATCATGGCTCATTAAAGTTGTTAATCGTTTTATTAATTCCTTGAAAACCCTTTTTACTTTTTGTAATCGCTTTACTTCAACACTTTGATAATCCCAGGGTTGTGAAATCAATCACTCCCAAAGAGTAATTGATGCAGGAGCATCCGCACCTCGTTGCGCGAGGCCGCATATGTGGAAAGAAAAGGACTGCAGGGTGACGCAGCATCACGGTTTTAACCTTTTTTATGAGCGCCGCCGTTTACATAAAAGGTCCTATATTTAGGCGTACTTGTATACTGAAATAGACCGCGAGTAGATAAGCTCTTGCCCTTGTACAGCAGAAGCACTTATTAGATTTAATGCAGAGGGAGAGTAGATTTAGTGCAGGTAGATAGGACCATTAAGTTAGATTTGACAATTTAGCTTTTGAGAGGGAAACGGGATAAAGACACCCTCCTCTTTGTATTATTATAGGATGGAGCATCTAGAGGAGATTAGCATTAGCGTTGAGGAGAAGCAAGGAGCACAGGCAGAGAACTGGTGAAGAATCCCCATGTACAGATATTGAATTAATATAAGTGTCTGATTTAATTTCATGGCTGTGATTATTCTCTGTATCTTGTTAACATTGTGTTGTTGCATGCTTGCTTTTTGTTATGCTTTCATCATATATGYTGCCTATGTGATCTCCTGGCAGATTAGAAATCTGGGGGAAAGGAGAGAATAAGTTCAGTCACTCCACTGTTTGAACCAGGAGATTCCTGCATAGAGTGCGGTTGAACCCCTCCGCATTTGAGTGCGTAGGGAAGGTTCAGTAGGAGAACTTTATTCTCGCCCGTCCAGAGTGGTGAGGTTGAGATTCAACTCATGGGTGTGATCATCCCCTGTATGTTGTTGGGATTATGTTTCCTCATCTTGGTTACAGGTTACATTTTCCTTTCCTATGCTGTGTACGTAATTATGTGGAAGAATTAGAAGCTGAGTGCTTGAGAGAATGAGTTTCAATTGTTTCTCTGCTTAAGTCAAAAGATCCCTGCATAGAGTGCAGTCGGACTCCTCCGCCTAGGGTGCGTCGAGGTGGTTAAGCAGATGAGCCTTTGTCCTCTCCAACTCAGAGTTGTTTTGAGTTGTTCGAGCCATGCAGAAGAGTGCAGAGTCTGGAAGGATTTCAACCCTCAGAGGCGTGGAAAGTTGGCCCCAGGGAGCATTCGTAAAAGTCCTCAAAAGAAGCAGAAGAGCATTACTCCAGAGGATGGGCTCTCTTGATTTTCAGTTGTATTAGAGGAAGGTGGCAAGGTGGGACTCTTTGAGAGGAAGAGAATCGACGACTTAAGTCGTCGTACAGGATCACGAGGATGCGAACTGCTACGTCCAGGGCGCCTACATGATGAACGTCGGGCTTTGGTGACGTAGACAGGATACCTCGGAACATCGGACCTCGGGAGTTGGAAGCCTCAAGTTTTTCCTCGGAAGTGATGAGGACGCGAGACCGGAAGATTCCGAGGAGTCGGTATCTCGTCCCTTCGGGTCTCGGGGATTGAGAACCCAAAGGTATAAAAGACGCTAGTCGCGAGTTGCGATAGCACGAGGTCCCGATATACCAAAGAATGAGTCAACCTTGACCGAGAGCTTCGCTTCTCGGGAGCGGAGAGCCTTGCTCTCTGTTGAGGGATTAGCGAAGTCACGAAGTCCGACCTCCCGACAAACCGGTGAAGAGTCACACGGTAGTATTCCTGTGGGTAAGAAATATCCGAGGTGAATACCGAGGGGACTTGAACCCTCTGGGCTATAGATATTGAAGGTCCTGGTGGATGCGACAGTGTCATTGAGGGCAGGTTGCGTCAGTAATCTCTTGGAGTGACATGGCAGGGATGATGTCATTATGATGACGTGTCAAGGAAAGAGAGGTGCCACGTCTCACTTGAAAACGTGTGAATCATCCGACGTAAATGTCAAAAAAGAGTGCCACATGTCAACTAAAGGAAAGGTTTTTAAAGGACTCGTGTCCTATGACTCATGTCTGTGAGTTCTTCAGGAAAAGTCACGAGTGGTTATCTTCAGGTTTCAGATTTTCGGGGTTTTCGCTATTTGGGTTTGTTGGAATACCGGAAGCACGGAGCTGCAAAGTGACTGTTGAAGGATTTCCTTTAAGACTCGGGTAGCTCCAAAAATTCGGAGATCATTAGGATCGTTAGATCAAATTAAAGAAACTCATCGACGGTAGATATTGTAAGAGCCTTATTGCAAAATAACAACCAATGGATTTGAAAAAAGGCAATTCTCTAAGTTTTTTTCTTTTTGGGTAAAAACTTTTATTTCTAAGAGGTAAAATATAAAGTTCAAAGCTCAAAATTAGTCGTGTTCCAACACATTGAATGCTCATGTAATTTGGAAATAACCTAATAACAATAGTAAAAACTTAACATTACCTACCTGGAAGTTATAAATTATGGTATGCTTATTTAAGGGAGAAGATGGATTTGGTCAAAGGACTACCCATAATGCACTCGTTATACGGAAACTTGAACAACACTTTTGAAAGGCTTTGGTCACAATGCATATGATGTTGAGGATATGGATTATGTACCTTCAAGTGTTGACAAAGAAGAATCTTTTGACTTGAACCCAGAGGACATTCGATCGTGCTTTGTGCTCATTACCTGTGACTCAACATGATCCGATCTGGGAGCCTTATTTATGATTTGTAAGCCAGAAGGAAGTTCCAGTAGAGACTTCCTTTCCTTCCATTTTCATTTTCCTATGCCAACAATTTTCATTTTCATTCCTATTTCATTTTTCTATTGCAGTCTTGTGGAGGAAATGACAAAAAATGTCTTGTATAGGAAATGACCAAAAAAATTGTAATAGAGGTTACTTGGTAATGTCCATTCTTCAAAGAAACAAGGATCAATCCTCCATGAAGATCAACAGATGAATCAATTGATCATAAATCTCGTATGCAATTAAAAAAAAAATAAAAAAATTCAAAGAAGTGCTGACTTTAAATAAATTTGTTCAGAGATGCCATAGGATTTTAATAAATATAGTGATGACTTTTATCAAAAAAATAGTTGTAAATATTGTTGTATACATTGTGCTTTATGTAGTTATTCATAACAATTTGAACTAATTTAAAAGAATGAAACAAGGTGAGATCTTTGTCTGCTAATTGAGGGACAAATTTTGTTAAATTCATAGGGTTCATACCTCATTTTGTTCGATAGTCGCGACAACTTTACGATTGACAATGTCCTGGGCATGGCATGGCATGGCATGTGTTATAATTTGTTCAATCATGTGCCTCTGCGTGCACAAAAGACATATATCAATAAGCAACTGGACATGGGAGACAACCAGGAAGCAACTGAACATGGTAGACAACTAGGAAGCAGTTGGAGATGAGAGAGGACCAAGAAGAAGCTGAAGGTCCTCTCTCTATTCTCTCTATTGATATTCTAGCATTTCTAACCTGTTAGCATGCACTTGTACCTGCATTTCATTTTTTGCAATTACATGTTACTCATCTCCAGTGGTGAAGAAGATCAATTGGGTTGTAATTGAACTATAAGGAACAAGAGGGACAATCAAAGGTTCATGGTTGCAAGCCACGAACAGTGACACTCAACTATTTATGGAATACTTAGAAAACCACTAAGAATGAAGGCATCCTTAGAAGACACTCTTGTCGGTGCATTGATGTTGTTGCTCAGAGGACGAGAAAATGCAATGGATTCGACCTACTCGAATGATGATATTGCAATGCATTTTGTCAATGCATTAATGATGTGGATGTTCCCAAGGATTACGACGCCGCCCTCGCAATAAGACATCAAATGTATAAGCCAATCAACATTAAGAAAAATCAAATATAAATAATTAAAAAAAAAATGAAAAATTTTCTATACTTTGATTATAATGCACACATGGAATCGATCAACTACAAACTAATACATAGTCGAGACTGAACGAATGTTATTTACGAGCCTTAATGAGGAACTAATAAAACATTCACTTAAATATCCTCATGGGAATCTAGACAATGGAAACTAGGGTATTCATGTATAAGTATTGTTCGAACTTATTTGGAAGTTTGTGACACCACTTCCTTACATGAATATTTTCTCCTTAATATAAAATTGAGTAGGATAGTCTCGCGAAATTTTAGGTTTCACTCCGTCATATCAATGTGACTCGGGAAAACCGCACTCCCCTATCATAAGAATCATTTTTATATTAAAAAATATAATAATAAAAAGATAAGTGATTTCACACGTAGACAACAACTTGCCAAGGAGGGACCAACGACTCATCTAACGGATAGATTTGTGCACATCCAATACCGTGAAACAATCTCTTTCAAGGAGTGAGTGGCCGGTCCTCAAGTGGAGTTGTTTATAATTATTGAATTTTTGAAACACTAAAATAGCAACTTTATTAATGAGTAGTTATGTAGAGATATCAGATTTTAACTTAAGTATTATTAGTTGTATAATTAAAAATTTGTCATAATTGAGGTAATGTATAATGTCTTATTTATTTATAGTGAAAAGTGGTATATAAAATTTATATTTTTAAAAATAATTATAAAATTTAAATTAAATAAATCAAATAATATATTGATTTTGAAAGGAAAAAAATATTTAAACATATATTAATACCATAATTCAATTAAGTAGATCATCATGTATTATGTTACACATATAAAAATTATTGATTATAAAATCTTCTGAAAATGATCAAAATGATTATGATTTTGTACTTCTCTACTAAGCTAAGTTCTATGTGTGTTTGTGTCTAATTGCTTTAGACATTTCCTTTTCATTTTATATGTTTTATTAAATTAAATTAATTATAAAATAATAAAATTACAAAAATTGGTTTTTCAAATTGTAGAATTATTATAATTAATTGTTTTATGAGTAAGATAGAATTATTATAATTAATTGTTTTTAGTTTTTCAAGCTGTAAAATTATTATAATTAATTGTTTTATGAGTAAGATGTATGATATAATTTTAGAAAAAAAATTAACTTGTATATATTATGTGTTATATGTGTGTTTCTCATTAAAAAAATGAATTCCTCGTTAAAAACAATTGCATTCTTTATATGCTTCTCAACATATATTGATTCATTTAATAAGATCCATAATAGAAGTCTATATATCCTAATGATATCATTCCTCCCCATCATAATAAAAAAAAAAATAAAAAAAAAAAAAACTCATTTACATATATGTCTTAAATAATAAATTCACTTTACAATTCCAGATGCAATGTTAAATTGTTCAAGAAAGCTATAGATCTCACATGTGAACATTAAAAATAATTCATACATCAACATATGAATACCATTGAACTAACACTATAATAAAAGAAAAAACATATCACCATAAAGAAAAAACACAAACAAAAGATGGAAAATCAAATTTGGAGGGTTGTCTCTCCTAATTTTCTCAAATATGCCAATGACTTGTAGCTAGCATGAGACTAGCCTTGGATAATCCATCTTCCATCCCATTTCTTTCCTTACAAACATGGTAAAATGATGTATCATTGAAAAAAATTGTGATATATTGAATCTTATGCCCTAACATTGATTTTTCTAAATTATTTAATCCCACTATTTAATTTATCACCAAGCATGAGTAGCCAAATATTTGGATTTTAGGGATATCTTTTTCTAGTGCAAGCATGAGAATTAATTTTAGTGCCACTAGTTGTGAATCCTTCAAGTACAATACACTTGTTTCCCCACTCACCTGTGAGTCTCCTTAAAAAAACACCATTGAAATAAACACAATATTCCAATATTTCAACTTCTTGTATAACGATCTATTTAAGATGTTTCTCACTTTTGGTTTTTTTAAAGCTGCTAAGAATATTTAGAACTTAAGAAGAACATTGTATAAATGAAATGATATTATCATTGAACAAACCGACATTTCTCATAAGCCAAATAATCCATGCAATTTAAACTAGTGGCAAATATTTATATCTCAAGCTACATTTGTGTTCCCACGGGAGATCCTCAAGCTTCCCTCCAATATTGTCCCCTCTGACAAACATTGTTTTTCTAGTTAAGGTGACTCCACTTCTTTCCAAACTTGAATACTAAAGGGGCATAGTAAAATAAAATGGTGTATGGTCTCGTCATCTTCTTTGCAAAATGAATATGATTGGGCCCATGTTTGCTCCTTTTATGTCAATTGTCCCAAGTAAGAATTGAGTTTCTAAGTGCCAACAACATACAAATAATGGATTTTAGAGGGCATTTAAATTTACAGATAATCCTATACCACCACTTTGGTTATCCCATACCATGAAATTCACATAGGACCTTATAGACAACCTTAGGGGTGCAATTAATTCCATATAGGTTTTTAGATCAAATCAATTCATCCTCAAACATCTTTATTCAAACATGACTAGATCTTAAAGCTACAATGTAACTATTTTCTATCATTCTCTTAGCTTTATTTGTCCCTGATGATGGGTAGAGTGTCCACTCAAAATGTTGGACATTCTAAAAACTCACACATAGTTCATATCTAGAAGGTTTAAGCATCAATATCATTATGAATTAATATTCTTTTAGCTTTATTTATCCCTCATTATGGGTGGAGTGTCCACCTGAAACGTTGGAAATTTTTAAAACTTACATAAATTGTTGGATGTTTCAAAAACTCATACAGACTTCCTATGTTGAAGGTTTAATCATCGTAATTGTTATCATTCTCTAGGGTCGATATTGATTTATCAATACTTAAAAAATAATAAGGAATCATTATTTCACCTCTGACACTTTTGCGATTGGTGTTATGATAAGGTGGTTCTTTCGGATTCATCACATCAATTTTTTATTCAACATTTTGGACCAAACAAATGTGGTCCATCATCATGAATCAATTGATTTACTTTAAAATTATATTTTTATGCTTGAAAAGATTAGAAATAGGATTTCCTAATTCTTTGTAATTTGGTTTAATTAACATGTTTTTTTTTTTAAGTTATCCAAGCATCATTTTATTACTAAAAAAGAGAAATTTACAAAAATGTGTTGTTAGCCTATCATTGGGGAAACTAGACCAACAACACATAAGTAGCTTATGCTATCCTTTGCATCTTGATAGCACAAAAAATAACATATTACATTGTTTGAAAATAAATCTAGTATTGTATATGCCTATTTTTTTCCAGAGTTCCTATGATAATTGATAAGAGGTGGGTTGAAAGCCTCCAGGCCTCTATATCTAAAAAACCAAAAAACTAGTACAACTAGAATGAACAATAAGTAGGGTGGACCAGAGAACTCCACTGAAGGTGATGCTTGTTGTTGGGTGTGATCCATGCTATTTCCAAACACATATTCTTATTTTCTTTCGATTGCATCTATCTTCCAGTTCATTTCTCGTGGTTGTTGTTGGATGTCATCCAACTACAAGAGGATTTCATGATGGTCATAGTTCCTTTCCATAAGGAATTTTCCCATGAGAGTTTTAAGGAGCTAGTAGATTTCAATAGTTTTTTAGTAAAGGGTATACCTGACTCGATAAGTGCATGTATTAGTTGTTGGTTGTGGAGCCTGATTATCTTCCTAATTCAGAGGTCCTCGCTTTCAGCCATGTTCATACCCCATGAAGACTTTACACCCCAAAGTATGTACACTCTTCCACGCGGGGGAGTGCAAAGGGGGGTTACCCACTTTGTGGGGTCCGGGGGCAAGCGGGCCCCCGAAGGAAAAAATGCCTTGTAAATGTATATTGTAATTTCATTGTAAATCTGGACCGTTCATTATAAGGTCGCATATCTAACGGTAGAAATTATGTTAGTGTTTTTTTCCTTAGAAGGCAACCCTCTGTTATGAGGGAAATGTATTGTGGCTATGCATTATGACGAGTATTGTATTCTGAGAGAGGAGACTGTGAGAGAAAGAAGAGGAAGTTACAACGGTTTTTGTTGTAGGTTATATCCCTTCATTTGCTGGATAATAATAAAGGACGGACCTGGCAATTTCTCTGGTGGATGTAGCCCACACTGGGTGAACCACGTAAATCTGTGTCTCTATTGTATTGTGTATCTTATGTATTTTGTTTCCGCATTTGTTTTATTTTATTGCTCCACAGTCCTGTTTTTCTAACAACTGGTATTAGAGCGAAAGGTAACTCGCGGGAAAAGAGGGTTCCTAGTTCGAGTGGGAGCAATGTTGGAAGATGGAAAGTTTAGGGTCGAGAAATTTAACGGCCAAAACTACCATTTATGGAAGATGCAGATGGAAGATTATTTATATCAGAAGGATCTATTCCTACCATTGGGCGGAGTAGCAAAGAAGCCGACGACCATGAAGGATGAAGAATGGGAGATTATTGACAGAAAGGCTCTAGGAACGATACGTCTAAGCTTGGCAGCGTAAGTGGCTTTCAATATTTCGAAAGAAAAGAAAACGAAGGATCTGATGGACGCGTTGGCTAAACTATATGAAAAACCCTCAACGTCTAATAAGGTATTTCTAATGAAGAGATTATTTAATATGAAGATGTCAAAATGTGGGTCTGTTGCAGATCATTTAAATGAATTTAATACAGTTACTAATCAACTAAGTTCTATAAAAGTGGACTTTGATGATGAGGTTAGGGCTCTTCTAATATTGTGCTCATTGCCAGAAAGATGGAACGGCTTGGTCATGGTTGTAAGTAACTCTGTCTCTGGTTCAAATACTTTAAAATTTGATGATGTTGTTGGTGTTAACATTCATGAGGAAATACGATGGAAAAGCACATGTGAGACATCAGGTAATGCGTTGAGCATGGAGAACAGAGGAACACAAAAGGATAGAGGAAAGGGATCAGGGAACTGTGAGAATTCTAGGAAGGGAAGATCCAAATCCAGACTTGGAAAGATATAGTGTTGGAACTGTTGGAAGAAAGGACATCTGAAGAAAGACTGCAGAGCTCCAAAGAAATAAAGAAATGGACAACATGAGAGAAATTAGGAAGAAAATGTAACAGGTGATGTGTTACAAGATGCTTTGATTATTTTTGCAGATAATATTTTTGAGTCTTGGGTAGTAGATTCAGGGGCTTCATTTCATGCCACACCCCATAGGAAACATTTTCTAGATTATGTTCAAGGTGATTTTGGATAGGTTCGTTTGGGTGATGATGCACCATGCAAAATTGTTGGAATGGGAAAGGTAAAAATAAAGCAACGCAATGGAAACCAATTGTTGTTGAAAGAGGTAAGACATGTTCCAGGTTTAAGGAAAAATTTAATTTCAACAGGGCAGTTGGCAAGTGAAGATTGTGTATCCATATTTACATATAAGATGTGGAAGGTCATCAAAGGATCATTGGTGATAGCAAAAGGAGAGAAGGTAGGTACATTGTATTTATGTACTAGTAATACTGACTCTTCTATATCTTTAGCTTCTACAGGAGTGGATACAACACTATGGAATCATAGGCTAGGACACATGAATGAGAAGGGTATGCAGATACTTCTCAAAAGAAATTTTCTGCCAAATCTTAAACAAATTGATTTGGACTTCTGTGAGCATTGTGTTTATGGAAAATAGAAGAGAGTCAGATTTCTCAGAGTCAGAAAAGAAAAGAAGAATGAAAGGTTAGATATTGTGCATACAAATGTATGGGGACCAGCTCAAGTATCATCTCTTTGTGGCTCTCGTTACTATGTTACTTTTATTGATGATGCAACTAGAAAAACTTGGGTTTATTGCATTCGACAAAAATCTGATGTTTTTGATACTTTTAAGAAATAGAAAGCTTTAGTTGAGAATGAGACAGGAAAAAGTTTAAAGTTTCTCAGATCAGATAATGGAGGTGAATATTGTAGCAAGGAGTTTGATGATTACTGTTCATACCATGGGATTCATAGAGAGAAGACAGTTTCAAGAACACCACAAGAAAATGGTGTGTCAGAAAGGATGAACATGACAATCATGGAGCATGCAAGCAGTATGAGATTGCATGTCGGTTTGCCCTTACAGTTCTGGGAAGATGTTGTAGACACTTTTGTTTCCTTAATAAACAGAGGACCTTCAATCTCTTTGGATGGTAGAATTCCAGAGGAGGAATGGACAGGAAAAAAGGTAAACTGTTCTTTTTTGAAAACTTTTAGTTGTGAAGCATTTGTCCATATTGATAAAGAAAACAGAACAAAGCTTGAGTCTAAATCCAAGAAGTGTACCTGTATTGGATACGGTGTTAATGATTTTGGTTATCGATTATGGGATTATGAAAATAACAAAATCATTAGGAGTAGAGATGTCATATTCAGTAAGAAGGTCATGTACAAATTTCAGTTGCAGGGAAAGAAACATGAAGAAGAAAAACAAGAATACACAATGCTTGATGAGATCACTGAAAAAGAAATTCCAAAGGAACCTGAAAATCAAAATGTACAACAACAGGAGAATCAGGTACCTCAAACACTTGCAAGTGTTGTTAGAATATCTAGTAGGTTAAGTATACCCCTTGAACAATACTCTCCTTCATTGTATTATTTATTGTTGACTGATTCTGGTGAACCAAAATGTTATGAAGAGGCAATGTAGGTAGACACCAAAAAGAAGTGGGAGAAAGGCATGAAAGAGGAAATGGATTCCTTGGCAAATAACCAGACTTGGGACTTGGTTAAATTGCCTGCGGGAAAAAGAGCATTGCAAAATAAATGGGTTTACAAGTTGAAGGAAGAAGATGGAGGAGAAAAGTGATACAAGGCTAGGCTTGTTGGAAAGGGGTTTGCACAAAAGAAAGGTATAGATGTTGATGAAATATTTTCTCCTATTGCTAAAATGACTTCAATTAGGACTATTTTAAGTCTTGTGGTAGTAGAAGATTTTCATCTTGAATAGTTAAATGTAAAAATAAATTTTCTCCATTGGGATTTGGAGGAAGAGATTTATATGCAGCAACCACAGGGGTATGAGGTCAAAGGGAAGGAGAATTTGGTATGCACGTTGAATAAGAGATTGTATGGCCTAAAGCAATCTCCAAGGCAATGGTATTTGAAGTTTGATAGGTTTATGATAGAACAAGGTTATAGTAGATGTCATTCTGATCACCGTGTTTATTTTAAAAGGCTAGAAAATGGAAGCTATATTATCTTGCTATTGTATGTAGATGACATGCTTGTTGCAGGTCTAATATGCAGGATATAAATATGCTCAAGAAGAAATTATCGAATTCATTTGCGATGAAGGATTTGGGTGCAGCAAAGAAAATCCTTGGCATGAGAATAACAAGAGACAGAAAAAATGGCAAATTGACATTGTCTCAGGGTGAGTACACAAAGAAGGTGTTGGAGAGGTTTAGAATGCAGAATGAAAAACCAGTTAGTACACCTTTGGCCAACCATTTCAAATTAACTAAAGAAATGTGTCCCAAGACACAGGAGGAGATAGAAAACATGTTGAGGGTCTCTTATTCATCAGCAGTTGGAAACTTGATGTATGTAATGGTTTGCACAAGACCATATATTGCACATGCAATGGGAGTTGTGAGAAGGTATATGAACAATCCAGGTAAAGAACATTGGGAGGTAGTAAAGTGGATTCTCAGGTATTTGAGAGGTACCGCTACTCATTCATTAGGTTTTGGAGGTCCAGACACTTTTATACAAGGATATGTTGATTCATATATGGAAGGTGATAAAGACAACAGGAGGAGCACCACAGGGTATGTTTTTACTATAGGTGGAACAACAGTAAGTTGGATTTCGAAACTACAAAAGGTTGTTGCAGTTTCAACAACAGAGGCAAAGTATGTTGTTGCTACAGAGGCTAGTAAGGAGATGATTTGGTTACAAAGGTTTATGGAGGAATTGGGAAAGAAGCATGAGAATAGCAGGTTGTACTGTGACAGTGAGAGTGCAATTCAACTTGCAAAGAACTCAACCTTCCATTCAAATACTAAGCATATACAGTTGAGGTACCACTTCATACGATCCACCTTGGAAGATAGACATTTGAAGTTGGAAAAGATACACACTAGCCAAAATCCTACAAACATGTTAACAAAGGGAGTAACCAGAGAGAAACTGATTTCCTTCTCAGTTTCAGTTGGTGTTCAAGAATGAAGATGAAGATGAGAAATTTTCCAGGTCCAAGAAGGTTCATAGTCCAACATATACAACAACGGTGGAGTTGTTGATATCAGTCTCCAAGTGGGAAATTGTTGGTTGTGGAGCCTGATTATCTTCCTGATTCAGAGGTCCTTTCTTTCAGCCATGTTTATACGCCATGAATAGTATACACCCCAAAAGTATGTACACTCTTCCATGCGGGGGAATACAGAGGGGGGGTACCCCCTCTGCGGGGTCCAAGGGGGGTTATCCACTCGGCTGGGGGGTTCGGGGGTGAAGCCCTTGAAGGAAAAATTGCCTTGTAAATGTATATTGTAATTTCATTGTAAATCTGGATTGTTCATTATAAGGTCGCAAATCTAATGGTAGAAATTATGTTAGGGTTTTTTTCCCTAGAAGGCAACCCTCTATTATGAGGGAAATGTATTGTGACTATGCATTATGGCGAGTATTGTATTATGAGAGAGGAGACTGTGAGAGAAAGAAGAGGAAGTTACAATGGGTTTTGTTGTAGGTTGTATCCCTTCATTTGATGGATAATAATAAAGGACGGACCTGACAATTTCTCTAGTGGATGTAGCCCACACTAGGTGAACCACGTAAATATGTGTCTCTATTGTATTGTGTATCTATTGTGTTTTATTTCTGCATTTGTTTTATTTTATTGCTCCGCGGTCCTGTTTTTCTAACATTAGTAACCCACGAACCAATTTTCTTGTCTATCTCCTCATTGCGGATGAAATGTTGAAGAACTCTAGCATCGACCTCAACCAAATCAAGTTCATCTCAAACGTCTAGAGGCATATGGGCTTCATAATATTCATCTTCCTCGAAGACAACAACCTATGTTTATCGAGTGAGGGAACCCCCTTTATGGCTAACAGATATTTATCTCTTTGTTCCACGAGGAATTGGGTGGTCAAGGGGGTGAGTGATAAGCAAAAGAATGAAGAGGGAGGTCACAGGGTGGGAAATGTTGGAGGATGTCATGTGCAGAGAAGAGGTTGTGTAATGAGAGGTTTTGTAATGATACAGTAGAGCGAAAAATCGGGATGAATAATGAACCAGGTGGGGAAGAGGGAAACACAGATAGGAAAATCGAGGAACGTACCACCATGAATGCACCATTACTGATGCAGGAGCATCACCAACAACAAGCGATTATGGGGGAAAGCGCCAACGCATTTTGGCACATGATGAATTGTTTGAATGTTTTTGAAGTGGATACGCCAAACTTAAATGAGATAATTAAGGAAAGGCGTACTGGTAGATTGTAATCAGACCTTAAGCATCCCGCTCTCATCTGAAGGACTAAGAGACATTTATGTTAATGAATGTAAGTAGGTAGACTTGAATTCTTAGATTAGACAGTTTAGAGCGAGGAGGGAAAACAAATATAGACACCCTCACTTGTATCATTATAACATTAGCAGCATAATCAATCGGAGAGAGCATAGGAGAGCAGAAGAAGAGAGCTGTGTAAAAACCCATGTACAAAAGTTCTGGATTAATACAAAGATTTTTAGTTCAGACTAATGGTGTTCAATTGTTTTCTGTGTTTGTACACGCTGATTGAGATATGTTTGTTTACCCTCTATTATGCATTCAATTTGATGCGTGAATGTATGATTTCATATTGAATGTATGAAATCTGAAGAGAGGGAGAGTAGAGAATGAGTTTCAATTATTTCTCTGTCTGAGCAAGAATTTTCTTGCAAGGAGTGCAGTGAAATTGTCCGCAAGGTGTGCGTTGACAAAAGTTAGAGTTCGTATCTACAAGATCAGAAGAGGTAACCTTGTTCTCATTCTTGCAGAAGTGCCAGTTGAGCACAAGAGCCGTGAAAGGAGTGCGCAGGCCGAGCAAAGTCTCGGAGTTACAACCTGAGCGAAATTGTTGAAAGACTGCTATCACAGAGAGTGTGCAGAGTCGACGAATTCAAATACTCGGAAGTATTTGACGAATTTCCGCAAGGAGTGCGTGCATGAGTCTTTTTGAAGACTCTAGGTTGTGGTAAAAGCTCAAAAGAGGTAGTGCCTTGAATTGTCGGAAGGAGGCGCAACAAAGGTGTTTTGCAGGAGGACAAGTTCCGTAAGAGAACACTTTGTTCATTTCGCAGGAATCGTCAAGGAGGAAATTGACGGTCAGAATTCTCTGTGGAGAATTCACGAGGTTCTAAGAACCGTCAGATCTTGTAGAGGAGGAGGGAAGTTACGGTAAGCATTTTTCAAAGTGCAATCTCGGGAGAATCGGACCGTAGGATCCGAACCAACAAGGGTCGTTGGATCACCCGCGTAAATCTCATTTTGGGGTTTCGTGAGTTGGGGAACCGAAATCCTTGTAGCAAGATTCGCGAAATCGTGAAAGGCGAAGTCCCGAAATAGTGAAGGAATCTGAGCCATTCACTGGAAGAAGGACATGTGTCACAAGATCCTCTCTATCGGGGATTCAGACATCGAGGTTCAGAGAGGGAATCTCTTCGACTTCATGAGTGGTGAAGTTGCGAGGAGGATCAGGACCATCCATCTAAAAATGGATAAGTGGCATGCTCGCTAACATGGAGGTCAAACTTTCATTGACCATTTCGGGGTTTCGTGAGTCGAAGGTCCAAGAGCACAGCATCCGGATTTGCGAAGTTGCGAATTCCAAAATTCCAAAAGGAAGGGAAGTTCCATCATGGGACCTGCGTTGACGATGTGTCAGAAATTCGCCATTTAGACATATTGGTGAATAGGAAGCCAAGACTTATATCTCGAAAGTCTCGAAATTACGAGTTGTGATAAGAGGTAGCGAGGAGATTGGGATCTCGACATTTCGGGTGTCGGGATACAATGGAGGTAGCGCTTCGGGAAGCGAAGTCGCGAAGTGAAAAAGTTGGGCATGAGAGACACGTGACAGAACCACACAGTGGGCCCGGGAAATAGACAAGCGAACAATTGTCACATATTGGGAGGAGTCAACACCCCATTGACCTTTTGCGTCTCGAGGATTCGCGAGATAAGAGTACGTGAGCTCGACCCTTCGACTCGTGAAGTCACGAGTAGCGAGAACGAGAGGAGAAAAGTCAACATTGCCTCTCGGGGGTTCGGGAAAGAAAGGTGTCAATGTTGGACCTTTGAACTCGCGAAGGCATGAGAGGCGAGAAGTGCTAGTGCTTAGCCTAGCCGGCGGTCGTGCAAGGAGGGCGCTAACGGAAGAAAGGGATATACCCATTTCACGATCTCGGGTATTGCGAGATTGTAGAGGAAGAGTCGAGAGTCACGACTCACGAACTCGCGAGATTGCGAGCTGCGAAAAAAAGGACATGTGGATCGAATGAAAGGAGATTCCAGCAGGGAATCCGAAAGAGTCGATCTGGCTCGAAGGGGTTAAGGAACGATCCTATGAGCGGATATCGGTCCCGAGGGCCGATAGGTTTGTGTAAGTTTTGGTATCAGAGCACAGAAATATTTCTTTGCTTTCTGTAGCAAGGAAAAGGAATCTCAGCCATGCCGCCGAGAAGAAGGGACGGGCAAACACCCTATCCGCCAGAGGAAAGGGAAGTGGCAAGAAGAAGGGGTAGGCAGATGCTTGATCCAGCCATGGAGAGAGAGATGGATGACCTACGCGCCAGAATTTAGGACATGGAGATAGCACAGAGGTGCACAGCCGGTGCTGGGGATCTTAGTGATTTTGAAAGTGAAAATGAGGTCGAACATGAAGGAGAAGAGGTCACAACAGAAGATGCAACAAATGAATGCATGATTAGGGTTGTTGCAAGAATGGGTGCTAAGTAAAAAATGGATATCCTAGTATATGAAGGAAAACTGGATGCCGAAGAACTTCTAGAATGGATTAGATCTCTAGACACATATTTTGACTATGAAGATGTCGACGAAGACAAAAAGGTCAAACATGATATCACAAGACTCAAAGGACATGCAACATTGTGGTGGGATGAGCTACAAGATGACATACGTTGCAAAGGCAAGCAAAAGATCAAGAGTTGGGACAGGATGATCACGAATATGAAGGCGAAATTCATTCCCAGGGATTAACAAATTACTATGTTTCGGAGAATGAAAAATTTGAGACAGAAGCTGATGACAGTAAAGGAGTACACTGAAGAATTCTACAGGCTAAACATCAGGGCAGGTCATCGCAAAAGTGATGATGAAAAAGTTACCAAATATATGAATGGTTTGAGATACAACATTCAGGATGAGATGAGCATGATGACCATCCAAATGGTGGAAGATGCTTAGCAGATGGCTCTGAAAGCTGAAGAGAAGTTGAGCTGAAAACAAGGTCAAAGACGCCGAGGCAGAAGTCAAGCCAGAGGCAAATCAATTGCCTAGGATAGAAATCAAAAACCAAAAGAAGACTAGAAGAAACCTCAGACTCAGACTGAGAGAGGTGGAATTTCATAGAGAGGGAAACATACTGAACAGAGAGGTCAGTATGCTGATGGAAACATTTTTCCTCGTACCAGAGGTAGAGGAAGAGGAAGAGGTGGAGTAGAGAAATGCTTCACATGTGGAAAGAATGGACACAAGTCTTATGAATGTCCAGATAAAAAGAAAGAAGGTGGTGAAACTCACATTGCCGAAGCACAGAGGGGGAATGTTGAGGCAGAAGATGCTAAAGGCAGAAGATCGTTGATGATGCAAAAAGTTCTCTTAACACCAGAGAAGGAGGTGGAGTGTTCAGTGCAAAGAAACAGTCTTTTTCGGACTGCTTGCAAAACGAAGGACAGGGTATGCAAGGTCATTGTGGACAGTGGTAGCACAGATAATCTCATTTCTACAGAGATGGTAGAAAACATGGAGCTGGAGATTATTGAACATCTGAGCCCATACAGAGTTTTGTGGGTGCAAAAAGGACATCAGGTAAATGTCACTAAACAATGTTTAGTTGAATTTAAAATAGGAGGGTATAAATATGAAATACTCTTTGATATTATTCCCATGTATGTTTGTCATCTATTGTTGGGTAGACCATGGAAATATGACAGAAATGTGATTCATGATGGGAGGAAGAACACATACACCCTAGAGAAGAATGGGAGAACTCACATGTTGCTTCCAATCAAGGACAAGGAAGTAAAACCTGAAGTAGGCAACATTGTACTTCTCATGAGTGGGAAAGAACTTCTTACAGAGGTTAAGAAGAAGGAGGAACCACAATTCATTGTGGTCAGGAAGCCTAATATTGTTTTAACCAGTACAAGGGTAGATGATTTACCAGAAGAGGTTCAAAAACTGTTGGAAGAGTTTGATGACATAGTAGTGGACAAACTACCTCATTTGTTGCCACCGATCAGAAGTGTAAGTCATGATATTGATCTCATACCTAGAGCTAGTTTACCAAACAAAGTAGCATACAGATTAACACCGTAGGAGAATGAAGAGGTCAAAAGACAGGTCCATGATTTAATGGATAAAGGGTTGGTTAGAGAAATCTTGAGTCTGTGTGTTGTTCCGATAGTGCTCAGTCATAAGAAAGACAGAGGCTGGAGGATGTGTATTGACTCAAGGGAAATCAACAAGATAACCATAAGGTACATATTTCCATTGCCAAGGATGGATGATTTAATGGATTGCTTGAGTGGAGACAAAAAAAATTCGAAGATTGATTTGAAAAGTGGATATCACCAGATTCGTATGAGAGAAGGTGATGAATGGAATACAACCTTCAAGACCAATGAAGGGTTGTATGAATGGCTTGTCATGTCGTTTGGATTAACAAGTGCACCAAATACCTTCATGAGGTTGATGAACGAAGTCCTGAAGGATTTCATCGGAAAATTTGTCATTGTGTATCTTGATGACATACTGATTTTCAATAAAACAGAGGCAGAGCATCTGAAACATTTGGCTATAGTGATGAAGATGCTACAACAAGAGAAGTTGATGATAAATATGAATAAATCCTCGTTCATGAAGACAAAGCTCATTAATTTGGGTTTTGTTATTTCTATCGATAAGTTGAGGATGGATCCATATAAGGTGGAGGTAATTAAGAATTTGCCATCACCAAAGAGTATATTTGAGGTGAGAAGTTTTCATGGATTGGCTAGTTTCTACTAGAAGTTCATCAGGAATTTCAGTGGAATTAGTGCACTGATGATGGACACAGTGAAGAAAAGACATAAATATTTTCATTGAACAGAAGAGGCTGAGAAAAGTTTTAATTTGTTGAAGAGGAAAATCACGGAACAACCAATTTTGGTGTTGCCAAATTTCAAAAAGACATTTCAAGTAAAATGTGATGCAAGTGGATTTGCAATAGGGGCAGTCTTGAGCCAAGAAAACAGGCCGATAGCATACTTCAACGAAAATATGAACAAGGCGAAAGTAAAATACTCCACGTATGACAAGGAGTTTATGCTATTATTCAGGCATTGAATAAATGGAGGCATTACTTAATCCCGAAGGAGTTTGTCTTATACAGTGACAATCATGATTTACAATTTGTGACTCAACATGAGAAGTTGAATCAAAGACATGTTAAATGGGTTGAATACATGCAAAACTTTACTTTTGTAATTAAGCATATTTCTGGAACTTCTAATAAAGGTGTTGATGCTTTGAGCAGGAAATGTTTGTTGTTGCAGGAGTTCAGATTCAAAACACTGGGTTTTGATGATCTTAGGGACATGTACAAAGATGATCCAGATTTTCAGGAGGCGTATGAAGCAGCTGAGAATCCAATTCTCAGAGACAGAAGTCAATGGATAGAATACATGATCCAGGAAGGATTATTGTTTAAGGGTAATCAACTCTATATTCCAAAATGCTCCATTGATCAGGGGATCAAATGTTGCTCAATTTTCAAAGTGCTCGGAATGCGACGAAAACAGTGCCATTGTGTCCGTCTCGTCTTCCTGATTCCGGCGGTATATTTACTTTCTCAAACGGAGTCCGTATGGAGAAGATATCGTGATCTGTCCACCAAGACAAACATATAATTTTTTTTGGATGTTGATTGTACCTGTCCGTACAGTCCGTACGGTGACGTGGCAGGGCCGTACCATCCATATGGTGACATGGCAGATGGGTGACGTGGCACGTTTTCATTGGTTGATGTTGGCGAGTAGCATGTTGACACGTGTCCATTTTGGGCGAATAGTATGAGGACACGTGGCCCAACTCGAGGGCGCCACGTGTCGCTCATTCGTTGGTTATTATTTTCATATGTAAAAATTGTATTGGGAGTCCACGGGGTTCGACCCCTGGACCTCCCATAGCACAAATCTTACAAAGCCTCCACTAACCAACTTTCCTGCCATTGTTCCTTGTTATATATGTCTATGCATATACATTTAAGTTAGTGCAATGTAATGAATGGAAAGGGGCCGGGCCGGGGCCTAGCCCCGACCCATAGTTCCAAACCATATGTTATAAAACATATGCGTGGGGTTTCAAATGGCATGTATTGTAATATGTAACCAATGGTATATATATGTGCGCGCGGTTATAATATGTGGACGTGGGGTTTGAAACATAACCCGTGGGTTATAACCAATGGTTTAAACACACGAGGGTTTTTGTGCTTTAAAACGCGTGTGAGCCAGGTTCACTCAAGGGGGAGTACGAATTGTAGAACCAGAGACAACAAGTTTGAAGAGGGAGACTTCCAGGAGGCCTAACTTCTTCATTTTTCGACCGATTGAGGTGCTGAAAGAGCCCAAACAGGGGTTTTGGGACGCTGGGAAGCCATTGGAGCAGTCGGTTTGTCAGTTTGAGCATTATAAGACATGTTTTTGAGCACTTTTGATCAATTAATAATAATGATCCATTGGAAGCTGGACCAGGAGATGTAGCCCAGAAGAGGGGTGAACTCCTTTATCAATTATTGTGCACATGTGTTTATGTTCAATTTTTATGCTACTGTCTATGTGTATTTTTCATAAGTAATCCTTAATTTATGTGTTGCAAATTGATCCTATTTCTTTAAACACATACATTTCACTTGCAATAATTATTCAAGTTTTTCAAGTCTTCTTCATTTTTAGATCAAGTTGGTATCAGAGCACTGGTTTTGAAGACTTGATTGTTTGCAAGTTTTGTTTTTGATGCTCACAAGGTTGAAAATCACAAGAGGAG
>ML781182.1:664122-676023 GCA_009831015.1 Picea engelmannii | reverse complement strand
GGGGAGGTGTGATCAGGGGATCAAATTTTGCTCAATTTTCAAAGCGCTTGGAATGCGACGAAAATAGTTCCATTGCGTTTGTCTCATCTTCCTGATTCCGGCGGTATATTTACTTTCTCAAACGGAGTCCATATGGAGAAGATATCGCGATCTGTCCGGCAAGCCAAATAGACAAAAAAATTTGGATGCTGACTGTACCTGTCCGTACAGTCCATATGGTGACATGGTAGGGCTGTACCATCCATACGGTGATGTGGCAGATGGGTGACATGGTACGTTTTCATTGGTTTATGTTGGCGAGTAGCATGTTGACACGTGTTCGTTTTGGGCGAATAGTATGAGGAGACGTGGCCCAACCCGAGGGAGCCACGTGTCGCTCATTCGTTGGTCATTATTTTCATATGTAAAAATTGTATTGGGAGTCCATGGGGTTCGACCCCTGGACCTCCCATAGCACAAATCTTACAAAGCCTCCGCTAACCAACTTTCCCGCCATTGTTCCTTGTTATATATGTCTATGCATATACATTTAAGTTAGTGCAATGTAATGAATGGAAAGGGGGTGGGCCAGGGCCTAGCCCTGACCCATAGTTCCAAACCATAACATATAACCATATGTTATAAAACATATGCGCGGGGTTTCAAATGGCATGTATTGTAATATGTAACCGGTGGTATATATATGTGCGCGCGGTTATAATATGTGGACGTGGGGTTTGAAACATAACCCGTGGGTTATAACCAATGGTTTAAACACGCGTGGGTTTTTGCACTTTAAAACGCGTGTGAACCAGGTTCACTCAAGGGGGAGTACGAATTGTAGAACCAGAGACAACAAGTTTGAAGAGGGAGACTTCCAGGAGGCCTAACTTCTTCATTTTTTGACCGATTGAGGTGCCGAAAGAGCCCAGACAGGGGTTTTGGGACATTGGGAAGCCATTGGAGTAGTCGGTTTGTCAGTTTGAGCATTGTAAGACATGTTTTTGAGCACTTTTGAGCAATTAATAATAATGATCCATTGGAAGCTGGACCAGGAGATGTAGCCCAGAAGAGGGGTGAACTCCTTTATCAATTGTTGTGCACATGTGTTTATGTTCAATGTTTATGCTTTTGTCTATGTGTATTTTTCATAAGTAATCCTTAATTTATGTGTTGCAAATTGATCCTATTGCTTTAAACACATACATTTCACTTGCAATAATTATTCAAGTTTTTCAAGTCTTCTTCATTTTTAGATCATCCATGAGGGAGAATTTGCTGAAGGAAAAATACAATGGAGGATTGGCCAGACATTTCATTCATGCTAAGACGTTCTCAAAGTTAAACGAGTCATATTTTTGGCCAGGAATGAGAGAAGATGTCAAAAGATTCATGGATAGATGCAGAATTTGCCAGCATTCAAAACGGAAGTGGTAGAATGTAGGCTTATATCAACCGTTACCCATACCTGAGAGGCTGTGGGATGCAGTAAGCATGGACTTCATATTGGGGCTGCCAAGAACACAAAGAGGGTTTGACTTGATCTTTGTAGTGGTAGACGGATTTTCTAATACGACACACTTCATACCGTGTCAGAAAACTAGTGACACAACTCACATTGATTATCTGTTTTTCTAAGAAGTCATTTGACTTCATGGCTTACCAAGGAGCATAGTCTCAGATCGAGACACCAAGTTTGTGTGACACTTCTAGAGAACCTTATGGAAAAAGTTGGGAACAAACTTGTCGTTCAGTTTAGCTTATCATCCTTAGATAGATGGACATACAGAAGTTGTGAACATAAGTTTGGGAGACTTGTTGAGGAGCTTGGTGACAGAACACCACAGTCAGTGGAACAATATTCTGCCACAGGCGGAATTTTCTTATAATGATTCAATCAACAGAAGAACAGGGAAAAGTCCATTCCAAATTGTTTATGGGACACATCCAAGAGGATTATATGAACTGAGGGATTCAAAACAGAATGCAACTAGGAGTGCTAGTGCAGATGATTTTGCAGAAGAAATGAAAAAAATTCACAGCCAGGTGAAGGAGCGATTGCAGAGCTCGAGCCAAGAGTATAAGCGCAAAGAAGATCAACACAAGAGACAACTTCAATTTTAGGTTGGTGATTTGATTCTGGAACATATCAGAAAAGAAAGGTTCCCGAAGGGGACATATAACAAATTGAAGATGAAGAAGATCGGACCATGTAAGGTCTTGAAGAAATTTGGGGCAAATGCTTATGAGATTGAATTACCCGATGGGATCGGAATTTCTCCGATATTCAATGTGTCAGATTTGTACCCATACAAAGCTGAGGAAGTAGAAGTAGGTAGTGAAAAACTAGAGGTTCAGTGGACTAAGCAGATGCCAGTTGCAGAGAAGCCACAAATGGAAAGCATACTAGACAAAAGATTTAGTAAGAGGACCAGGAGAAGGGAATATTTTGAATACTTGGTCAAGTGGAAGGGACATCCAGTTGAAGATGCCAGCTGGGAAAATGAAGCAAAAATCCAGAAGCATGGACAGACCATCCGAGAGCTCATGGATAGGAGCCAATGAAAATTTTCAAGTCAGGGAGTATGATGCAGGAGCATCGCCAACAACAAGCGAGCGTGGGGGCAAGCGCCAACGCATTTTGGCACATGATGAATTGTTTGAATGTTTTTGAAGTGGATACGCCAAACTTAAATGAGATAATTAAGGAAAGGCGTACTGGTAGATTGTAATCAGACCTTGAGCATCCCGCTCTCATCTGAAGGACTAAGAGACATTTATGTTAATGAATGTAAGTAGGTAGACTTGAATTCTTAGATTAGACAGTTTAGAGTGAGGAGGGAAAACAATAATAGACACCCTCACTTGTATCATTGTAACATTAGCAGCATAATCAATCAGAGAGAGCATAGGAGAGAAGAAGCATAGAGCTGTGTAAAAACCCATGTACAGAAGTTCTGGATTAATACAAAGATTTTTAGTTCAGACTAATGGTGTTCAATTGTTTTCTGTGTTTGTACATGCTGATTGAGATATGTTTGTCTACCCTTTGTTATGCATTCGCTTTGATGCGTGAATGTATGATTTCATATTGAATGTCTGAAATCTATAGAGAGGGAGAGTAGAGAATGAGTTTCAATTGTTTCTTTGTCTGAGCAAGACTTTTCCTACAAGGAGTGCAGTCAAATTGTCCGCAAGGTGTGCGTTGACATAAGTCAGAGTTCGTCTCTACAAGCTCAGGAGAGGTAACCTTGTTCTCATTCTCGCAGAAGCTCCAGTTGAGCACAGGAGCCGTGCAAGGAGTGTGCAGGCCGAGTGAAGTCTCAGAGTTACAACCTGAGTGAAACTGTTGAAATACTACTGTCGTAGAGAGTGCGCAGAGTCGACGAATTCAAATACTCGGAAGTATTTGATGAATTGCTGCAAGGGGTGCATGCAGGAGTCTTTTTGAAGACTCTAGGTTGTGGTAAAAGCTCAGAAGAGGTAGTGCCTTCAATTTTCGGAAGGAGGTACAACAAAGGTGTTTTGCAGGAGGACAAGTTCCGTAAGAGAACACTTTGTTCATTTCTCAGGAATCGTCAAGGAGGAAATTGACGGTTGTAATTCTCCATGGAGAATTCACGAGGTTCCGAGAACCATCAGATCTTGCAAAGGAGCAAGGAAGTTACAATAAGCATTTTTTGAAGTGAAATCTCGGGGGAATCGGACCGTAGGATCCGAACCAACAATGATCGTTGGATCACCCGCGTAAATTTCATTTCGGGGTTTCGTGAGTTGGGGAACCGAAAGCCTTGTAGCGAGATTCGCAAAATCGCGAAAGGCGAAGTCCCGAAATAGCGAAGGAAACTGAGTCGTTCGCTGGAAGAAGGACATGTGTCATGAGATCCTCTCTATCGGGGATTCAGACATCAAGGTTCAGAGAGGGAAGCTCTTTGACTTCATGAGTGGCGAAGTCGTGAAGAGGATCAGGACCGTCCATCTAAAAATGGACAGGTGGCATGCTCGCTAACACGGAGGTCAGACTTTCATTGACCATTTCAGGGTTTCATGAGTCGGAGGTCCGAGAGCACAACATCTGGATTCGCGAAGTCGCGAAGTTCAAAATTACAAAAAGGAGGTAAGTTCCATCATGGGACCCGCATTGACGACGTGTCGAAATTTCGCCATTTCATCATATCGGCGGATAGGAAGCCGAGACTTTTGTCCCAAAAGTCCTGAAATCGCGAGTTGCGATAAGAGGTAGCGAGAAGATCAGGATCTCGACATTTTGGGTGTCGGGATACAACGGAGGTAGCGCTTCGAGAAGCGAGGTCGTGAAGTGAAGAAGTTGGGCATGAGAGACACGTGACAGAAACACACAGTGGGCCCGGGAAATAGACAGGCGGACAATTGTCGCATATTGGGAGGAGTCAACACCCCGTTGACCTCTTGTGTCTCAGGGATTCGTGAGATAAGACTACGTGAGATCGACCCTTCGACTCGCGAAGTCATGAGTAGCGAGAATGAGAGGAAAAAAGTCAACATCATTTCTCGGGGGTTCGGGAAAGAAAGGTGTCAAGGTTGGACCTTTGAACTCACGAAGGCGCGAGAGGCGAAAAGGGCTAGCGCTTAGCCTAGCCGGAGGTCGCGCAAGGAGGATGCTAACAAAAGAAAGGGCTATACCCATTTCACGATCTCGGGTATTGCGAGATTAGAGAGGAAGAGTCGAGAGTCACGACTCGCGGACTCGCGAGATTGCGAGCTGCGAAAAAAAGGACCTGTGGATCGAACGAAAGGAGATTCCAATAGGGAATCCAAAAGAGCCAATCCATCTTGAAGGGGTTAAGGAACGATCCTGTGAGCGGATCTCGGTCCCGAGGGCCGATTGGTCTGCGTCAATTTCCAACCTTGATTGCAGAAGATTCCAATTATTAATTTGACAACCATAATCTGTCTTAATACGCAACAAACACATATATCAAATGGAAAAATAAAAGACAGTCATTTACGTGGTTCACCTAACCTTGGCCTACATCCACCAAGCAGGTATCGATGCCATCTCATTATCATTGAATGGATATTATACAGTCTTATAGTGTCCAGGTTTACAGTCATAGCAAAACAAATTAATAACCGAGTAGTAAATTCTCTCCTCTGCATGTGCTAGCGGAATTGACACCTATTCAACCAATCTACAAAAACAGAGCTGAGATTGATGACCATTCCTGGGAAGAAGAGTTATGTTGTCAACCGTTTCAAAAATATCCACCTTGACAACAAAATTATCTGATACCTTGCTCATTATTTTGTTCATCACCTTTTCTGCAAGCCAAGAGAAACCAAGCACTATCGTATCTTCTCTAAAAGTACTGGTTTTGTGAACATGTCTACGTAGTTCTCTTTTGTATGAACTTTTTTAAGAGAAACTCCACCTTCATCAATGACCTGTCTTACAAAATGGTACTTAATAGGAATATGTTTAGTTTTACTATGGTAGGCTGGATTCTTGGCCAAGTGAATAACACTTTGACTATCACAAAGTAGCTTTACTTTGTCCTGCATTCTTCCAAACTCACCAAACAAACCTTTTAACCAAACTGCCTTTTTGAAAGCACATGAAGTAGTTATGTATTTTGCCTCTATAGTGGATAAGGCAACAATGCTCTGTAGCTTTGACATCCAACTAATATCTCCACCTGCAAGAGTAAAGACATATCCTGAAGTTGATCTCATTTTTTCCAGATCACCTGCAAAATCAAAATCAACATATCTACAGACTAACTCACAACCACCATTATAGGTGATACAATAATCACTTGTGTCCCTATGATACCGAAGAACCCATTTCATTGTTTCCCATTGCCCTTTACCTGGATTTTCCATATATTTGTTGACAACCCCAAATCCATTTGGAATGTCTGGTCTTGTACTAACCATCCCATAAATTAAACTTCCTACTTCATTAGCATACGGTATTCAAGACATATATTCATTTTCTTCTTTTGTACTAGGACATAAACTTGAAGAAAGCTTAAAATGGGAAGAAAAAGGTACAAAAACTAGTTTCACACTGTTCATACCAAACCTTAAAAGTATTTTCTAGACATACTTCTATTGTGACAACCAAAGCTTACCATTCCTCCTGTCTCTGAATATCTCCATGCCTAAAATTTTCTTTGTTGCTCCTAGATCTTTCATATCAAACGTCCTAGCCATTTGAGCCTTTAACTTGTTGATTTCAGTTATGCTTTTGCTTGTTAAAAGCATATCATCAACATACAATACTAAGATAATGAATATGCATATTATAACCCTAAATTGCACCATACATGCATACCTAGCATTTGGCCCTATTACTTACTATTTTTGCCAAGCCATCACTGAGCAACTCTTCTTTAAAACCATATTTTTGAAGATGTGTGCACCCTGCACCACTACTTCTCATGTACACATGTTTTCTTCACCACTACATCTTGCATACGTATGCTAGATGCACCAATACAACCTGCGTATACCCACAAATGTTGCAAAAATTAAAAAGTTGCAAGGAATTCATTGAGATTACGGGTTATTGGGTAGTTTTCCAACTGTCCCACCACCTATAGCCCGTCACCCAACCAAATAAACATACTTTTGTCATATTAAAGGAAGTGTTGGGGTCTCATTCATAAGAGAAGCATAAGAATAGTAAAACTCTACTTGTTCCACATTCCCTCCTTGCCCCAAGAATTTGTAGCCACCTTGTGAATTTTGTGCCAGAATTGTCCATTCTTTCCTTTTTCCTCCATTATAAGCCTATGCCATTTCCCTATAGAGAAGTGTGAGAGCATAAAGATACGTGGAAGCATAGTTGGATCTAGGTAAAGAGGATCCCAGACCAAGTTCGAGGAGCACTCACCGATCTCATTGTAAGTAAACTTTGTGATATTAATAAAAGGAATACTTTTCTATCCCACAATATGATGTGTTCAATCTTTGTGTTCGATTTATGTTTTATACTGACATCTAACCCACTAATTCATATATGAGATACATTGTCATAGTTTCTTGTTTGTCTTTTGTTAATGCAGGTCATCCTTGGGAGGAGACTTGTAGTCGAGGAGTAATCGAACGTGAAAGGATCGACACCGGACACAGAGTTTAAGGTAGAGTTACCAGATCTTTTTACTTTGTATTTCTTGTATGAATGTGGGATATATTCGGGGTAGTCTAAAGAGTGGGAGACTTTTAGATGGTTATATCTACCTACATGTTGAACCCTAATGTAGTCCATAGAGGGGTTTTCCTGCTATAGAAAAATTGGTAACCATACTGGGGAGACCTCTAGGGTTTTAGGGGATAGTTTATGGGTGTTTTAATTGGTTTGATTACCCTTTTTGGATTTCTGTAAGTTGTTGAGTCTTTAAAGGATTTTGGTCTTCCATACGAGTACTCCCTGCATGATCATATTGACTGTTAGTTTTCATTTTTTAGAAGTTACAAAGGTGTACGCGACCTGTAGAGGGTCTGCATGTGTACATACACGCCCTACCTTTAGACAACCCACATACATACACATGATGCTTAAGTGTCAGTAGCGTGCCTATGTCAAGAAGGTTTTTCCTTAAGAAGGGGAAGTCATCCTCTTCCTTGATTGAAGTCTGACTTCTCAAGGGTTTCTTGATTTAGTACTGGTCTATGTAGTTACAGTCTTTAGCCTAGGTTTGATGTCAGTTTGCTTATTTCTTTTAAAAAAGATTGCTTGTGTTTTCTTTGAAAGGGTTTGAGGCGAGTTTGTGAGTCTTTTTTGATTAGCTTGTTTAGTATCGTCAGTGACTCCCTGCGATCCGTAGTAGACCAGAAGTCATTTTTTGGTCTTGTGTTGTCTTCACTTTTTCCCTTTTACTTGCTTTAGAAGAAAATAAAAAGAAGTTATTTCAAGTTTCTTATTTTGAAACATAAAAATAAAAATAAAAATTTATTTCTTTTTTTGGTTAAGTAGTTAGGTTAGTTGTCTTTACTTATCAGGAGAAAGAGTTATTTTCTTTAAGTGTAACACCCATCTAGGATGCTAAGCAATTAATCATCCATTAAATACATACACAATAACAATTTTGTTTTACCATAATTTCATTGATTTTCATTTACGCAATTCTTCTACATTTTCTCAATGATAAATTTAAATAACATGATGAAATAAGTAATATGTTAATTCTATGATTTAGAACTTAAAACAAAAGTATATAAAAAATATCAATAACAAAATACCACCGAAAAATACCTCCTCCTTAGCTTGTCGAAGCTCATCGGTTGTAATGTACTCCTGGGTGCTTCCAAGCATTTGTTTCCTGCTTTCCCAGAGTGAAACAATGGAATCCTTCCTGCCAACTAGGAGCCTAGCTGGCTTCCTAGCTCCAAGAAACGTTTTGGTTTCTTGGCCCTCTATGTCCCTGACTCCAAGAACAACAAAGCACAAATGCTCAAAGAAAACTATCACAAGAATTATATCTTCCAAGAATTTCACAACCTCTCATCATGCTCAAACCTCTCCATCCTCCCCCTCCTCTCTACTTCTTCTCCCTATTTATCAAGTTTCCATACAAACTTCCCGAAGTATCCTCAACCCCCTCATTATTATCCATCAACCTCCCTTACCTAGATATTTTGGGAAAATATTAAAATAAAACTAAATATAAATGACTTGCATTAAACAACAATAAATAAAATAAAAAGTCTTTATTCTCATGCTAGCTAATAAATGTTATTTGATAAATTTCCCCAAAATGTACATAACACCTCACTATGCTCATTTAACTCATCACACCTACCATCTATCAAAGTCAAAAAGGTATTTAATGTTTCTAGATATTTGTATGCAATCTAATTTACATATTCAATAAACATTCAGTTAAATACTTAATAATTTACTTTAATAATTAATACATTAATTACTTATACTAGTGTACATGGGTAGAGTATGTGTGCATAGCTAGCGGACACATATCTCATGCATGTACTAACGATAAATAATCATTGCCTCTAGTGCATAGTTCCTATATGATCACCAAGACATGTAGGACAACAGATCAAGTAATGCATCATTTAATAATCTTATCGAACTAAATTACACCAATTCATCAATAACTCATTATCACACTTAAAATTTCAATAGGAAATCAAAGAGGTTTTTAAACATGGTAGGAACCAAGTGAGTAAAAAATAGTGGCATCTCTAATCCCCAATCAGTATTCTCAGCTAACATCGAAGCATCCTTCCTTCCTAACCTACTTCCATCTTCCATCCTATCCTTTCCTCTATTGGACTAAGATGGAGCGTCAACTATATTGAACTAACTCCAAATAGAACCCGTAAGCGGAAGTGTCATACATCTCGACCAAGCTTCCCCAACATGGAACTAGCAGTCGTCATCACACGTCTAGGGGAGCGTGACTTCACACAACCCTCCCACGACTCTAGGTTTCGAAGGATAAATGGTGGGAAATACCTCCATCCCTCCTTATAGAACTAGGGTCAACACCCTACATCAAGCCATACTGTGCAACTACTTTTCTTAGAGTCAGGTAATCAAACAATCACTCTGGGAAAGTCATGTGTCCTGTCAAAACCACACTTACCATAGATCATAGCAATATTTGAAACCATAAATTAAATCATAAGTACAACTTATAACATACACTATCTTCTTGATGTCTAGAACATCCATGTTACCTCATCATTGTAGTCATTTAACTATCACATAGCTCATCAACCTGTAGGTTATTTCACCAATAACTCATATCTATTTTATATAAATCATAATTTCATATAATAATCCATATTTGTATTAGTGTTCAATTAAGAAATCTATGTTTATTTTTGTCATGGCTTGCCTTTGTTATGCATTCACAACATAACTTTTAGTCGATATCCATGTACCTAAATTCCATATCTTAATTTGCATGTTTAAACAAATCAAAGAGTTATCATCATCATGAGCATATAACAATGAAAATAATAGTATGCAACACATAAATAGGTCAAGATGTACACTTGTCACATGTCTATATCAACATTGTTAAGTCCAAATAGTTGTTTAAGAAATGAATTACTAAGATGAGAAAAATCAAAGTTCTAACTACCTAAAGCCAAAATATGGGGCGTTACATACACCCACCCTTCAAGAAACTTCGTCCCGAAGTTATGCTCATTCAAAATATGAGTAGAATTTATGACACAACTTCTATTTGTCTTTCCTAATAGCAAACCTTGTGTTATATTGGTCCCATTGGACCATGACTTGATTAAAACATGTTGAGGCTATTAATATATTGATTGCAACTACGCCTATTTAGTAGGCACCTTACTATGTCTTGACTCTATTTTATTATCATTAGTAATTAAATTAATGAAAGGACATGCTTCTCTTATAGATTTATTCTTCATAAGTTCTATACTAGTTTGATAGCCAATTAAAATCTTATATTGAGTTCGATTATAATTTCATTAAGCCAAGCATATAATTCCACCTAGAATATCTTAAAACTTATAACCAATTATCATTGACATTACTATCACTCTAACTTGAGTGATACAATACATATGCCATCACATAATTTCCCATGCTTAAGGACATTGACTAAGATACCGCTAATTGATTGTCATTTGATGTCCTCACTAAATATGGTTTTTTTTTGTTTTTTTTGTTTCATTTAGACTCTCTTTTATGAATCAATAATTTCTTATATTATCTCTTTCAAAATATTTTATTTATAATATTGAAAAAAAAATACAATTTATAAATTATAATATAATATTTAATAAGTGATTTTTGTTTATTTTCCTTTTTAAAAAATGATTTTTTTTTTAATATCACTCTAATCCAATAATTAAATTATTTTATAATAGTTAAATGTTAATGTGCTTCTCATTATAACATATTCACAAAAACATTCACTTTAATAATTTTATAACACTAATGACACACACAAATGACACACTACCAAAATACATTAGTATATGTAGCTTTATGAATTACATGGAGCTCTATATGGATTCACTAGATCCACTTCAAGGCTACAATAGATACTTCAATTAGATTCACTGCATCCATTTTCCTCTAAATTCACTTGGTAATCCAAATCTTAGTGAAATTTACTTAAAACCATTTTAAGAAACTAAATGTCAACAATATTGAGGAATGAATATTTTTTTTTTTTTAACAATAATAGTAAAATAATAATAATGGAAGGTAAATATAAGTTGTAATTATATATATATATATAATATTTATTTATTTTTCTTTAAATAATCAATTTTAATTAAATTATTTTGAAAATATATAATAATTAAAAACAAAAAAACATATAACCTTTAAATTTTCTAACATTTTTAGAAATATGTTACTTGATCTAAAATGTACAGACTTATCTAATCTTATTTTATTGGTCTCAAAGTGTAATTTTTTTTTTTTTAATAATACATTTATTTAATAATTCATTTTCATTTAACTTATTTATAATAAAAATATTCCATCATATATATATTTATTTATATATTTATTTAGTAATCTTTTTTCATTATATATATAAAATATTCATTCAACATATTTTAATACAATATGTCTTTTACTAATTTTAAAACACAAGCAAAACAAAATTTAACAAAATAATAAAAATAATGGAGATCAAAAAGATAAACGTAAAGATTGCTATGTACTTCATTATATAAGTTACATGTTATTTAATTTGTATATATATAAAATATTCATTCAACATATTTTAATACAATGTTTTTAACTAATTTTAAAGCACAAGCAAAACAAAATTTAACAAAATAGTAAAAATAATGGAGATCAAAGAGATAAGTAAAGATTGCTATGTACTTCACTATATAAGTTACATGTTATTTAATTTGCAAGCATGGTGATATCATTATAGTTTGAAATGGTGAAAATATTTTTTTTTT
>ML781182.1:652640-664013 GCA_009831015.1 Picea engelmannii | reverse complement strand
ATATATATATAAAACATATATAAAATAAATAATAATTTTGATTTCACAGACAAAGCATTACAATTTCACTATCTAGGTTGGACACTTAATCATAGGTAGAGTGGCTAGTATGTAAAACTAGTTTTGTAAGGCATTTATGGTTGACAAGATTGTTATAGACATGACAAGACAAGATTTAGTGCTATTTCCTAGACCATTAGTTTACTTTTACACAGTATTAAAAAAAAAACTTGTTTTTATATATATTTTATTATTTATATCCTTTTATTATCTTAAAATATTTAGGAGATTTAAAGTTTAACTTTAAATGACAATATGGAGATGGCCAATGTAGTGCATGGATTTTTTTTTTTGGATTTCTTGATTATCATTCAAAGTCAAAGTTTATTTAATATCATTTTTCTTTGGAGTATTTCATGTTCACATCCATCTAGTTTATTTTTACTGACATAACAAGTTTAAATATAAATACACAAAGTAAGTAAACGAGTCTGAGTATGGATTTATTTCTTATGTTTTCTCAAGGTAGAGTGCATTCAATTTATTTCTTTTCTTTTTTGAGTGAAGAGAAATTAATTATATATATATATATATCAAGTAGATAAGATCTAAAGAACACATATTCATTAACTATTTTATGTCTCGATCTCACCAAGATCTGTCACACAAATAAGAAATCCTACCTATAACTCTAGAGGAAGGGATAGGGTATTTATGTACATTGTCAGAAAGATCAAAGTAATTTTGTTTGGAGCATACTTTCTGACATCGATATTGGTAAAGGTGATAATTTCATTATCTTTGCATGTTTTGGTTGAAGTGTATCTGTTTCGATTAATTGGACAATTATCAAATCTGTCACCGTCGCCGCACTATGTATTCTTCAATTACTGCACTATGTATTCTTCATGGAAAAAAAATTCCTTAATAACACAAATACAATTATTTTCTCAATAAGTTATTTTACACAATATTATTTAAAATAAATAAATAAATAAATGTGAAAATAAATAAAAATGTAAAAAGAAAAAAAAATACAGAGCATTTGCAATAATGGCACTTTAATCCACAAATTCAGTTAATAATCATCCATAAGTTCAAAGGCATGCAAAGTAATCATATGGACTCTTGTTTACAGAATGCCCTCAGGCATGCAAAGTAATCATATGGATTCTTGTTTGCAAAATGGTAATGATGGGAAGACAACAAAGAGATTTAACTTCATTTCAATCACCGTTTACTACATTAATGGAACATACCCAGAGATTTTATTAGTTCACTGATGCCAATCTTGGGGAAAGGAGGATATACTAGCAACTGGACCTTTCTATGTGCAATCACTCTATCTCTATGTAACTACGTGGGCCATCAATTTTACTAAGTCGATCTTCCAATCCAATCACTTTGTCCACTTACACTTACATGTTTAATTGCAGAGGAGGGGTAGTTGAAAGAACATGAATGGGCTCTCAAATCAATCAAATCCAAAAATAAAATCAAACTAATAAGCATTGTTTCCACGAGGATGCTTTTTATTTTTTTGCAATTATTTCTGGTAGATATAGATTAATATGGATTATTCAAGCTTTTGTGAGCCAATGTTTATGTTAGACATCTGCATTACACATTATATACCATTTAATATAATTCACCTTCAGTTGCATCGTAAAATAAAATATTTTCAAAGGTCTTCTTTATGAGTGCTATCAACGGTCTATAATTTATCATCAGAAAGAGACTATCGACGCCATTCCCAAGAACAAATAGAACAATAGATCAAACTAATGCATTATTTAATAATCTCATGTATGTACTAATACATTGGAATTTGTGATGTGACTTGGAGAATTTTTCGGACATAGGTCTCAAGTTCCATCCATGTTAGCAATGGTGACACTCTTGCAGTAGCCAATAACTAGGTTGGATATTGTTTGGATCTCGTGCTCGGAGGGCTGAAAAGTAGTAATTATCCAGGCTAAGTGCCCTTTGGATTTCTCATGGTTGGGCACTGATTATTTACGACTGGATACTGTTGTGATTTCACCTAGTCGTGGCGATAGGTAAATAAATGTAATCCTTGAAAACAAAGATTTAGTATGAAGGCTTGTGAGTTTGGATATGCCGTCTTCATTTGACCTGGTAGGTTTAGGGAGCAGGCTGGTTTTTTTTTTTTTTTTTTCGGTTCTAGTTTGGTACTCTCCCAAAATTCATTTGACCTGGAATTTGTAATTGTTTGAATGGAGGCCGAGTTTTTTGGTAGAAGCAACAATGTTGTTCAGGAAGTTGAGTACCATAAATTTGACATGGATAAATGTTCGGAAGCCAAAGTGTCGAAGACTGGGACAAAGCAGGAAGGTTTGATGGTAACATGGATGGGCAAGATCTTCTTGCTTATATTTCTGATACACAAGATTTCCTTGAGGAAATGGAAGGCAGATTATTGGTGTCGGCGATGGTTTCCAATGCGGTTACAAATGGAATGGTAAATGTCATCTTGGGGGAATTGTCTAAGGCCCTAGCTAGAAAGGAAACAAAGATAGTTGCAATGAATGATAAATTGGATGATAGAGACACTAAACTGTGGAAGCTTGAGGAAACTCTACAGTACAATCAGGAGGAGCTGGTGATTCATATTTCCGAAAGAAGATCGGATAAGGACAGGATTTTTATGGACTTCATGCACGAGAAAGATTGAATGCAGCGCAAGTTGCATGAAAGGATGGTTTTCCTTGAAGAGAAGGAGAAACAACTGGCTGGGAAAACTGAGAGGATGTTCGAGATGGAAACGATGTTAAAGGCAGAGGAAAACATAATTAGTGCCTTGGAACAACAGATAAAGAGTCTACAGGAAGTCGACTCTTCAAATAGAAAATAAATTGCAGCTCTGGTTGAGGAACTTAAAAGAGCACAAATGCAGCAAGAGATAGGTCATTTGTTGGTTAGAGAAGGAACTTTGCAAAATGAGCACATTGAGAATTTACATAGGGTTATAGAGGAAAATAATGAACATATTGGCTTCTTGGAAAGGTCAATCTCTGAGAAAGACCAGGCTATTATGTATTTAGATAAACAGAACAGTTTGCAGCTGCAGAATATAAAGAAACTTGAAGTAACAACAAGAGAAGAATATGAAGGGCAGATGCTAAGGCAGGAAATTGAGAGGTGTGTAGAGAACATCATTTATGAAGGACAAATGCTAGAGCTAAGTGACATTCTTGAGAAAGGTAGGCTGCAATTGAGGACTGTAATATTTGATATTCAACAGAAAATAGATAGACTGAAGGAGGATTCTGAAACTGATTTCACAACAAAGAAGTTAGAAATTTCAGATCTTGCAGAACAACTAGAAGAAAATGAAATTTTCAATGGATTGCAATCTTCCATTATTGTTGGTATACTAGAAACATTTATTCAGGAGTTTGAGTATCAAATGTCATAGTTTAGGCAGGACTTGAATTTTAAGAATGGAAATATAAATTCAGTAGCTGGTAAGCTTGATTGTCTAAGGCTAGAGTGCGAGAGATTGCAGGCCCAAATACCTAGCAATCATGTAATTGATGCAGAGATAGAAAACAATCTCAGTACCCTGAAGGAAACAATGAAAATTCAATGTTCTAAATTGAAGGAGGAATTAGAGGAATAAAGAGATACCATAAGAGATAATTTGTGAAGGATAACAAAGCTTCAAACTTGTAACAACCCAAATTGGATACGGACCTTGCGAACCATGTTGGTACAAAGACAAAATCTCAGTGTTGTGGGTGGTGAAGCTCAGGTTTCAGTTTTGAAACCGCACTCTGATACCAAATGTAACACCCATCTAGGATGTTAAGCAATTAATAATTCATTAAATACATACACAATAACAATTTTGTTTTAGCATAATTTCATAGATTTTCATTTACACAATTCTTCTACATTTTCTCAATGATAAATCTAAATAGCATGATGAAACAAGTAATATGTTAATTCTATAATTTAGATCTTAAAACAAAAGTATATACAAAATATCAATAACCAAATACCACTGAAAAATACCTCCTCATCTTGTCAAAGCTCATCGGTTGTAATGTATTCCTGGGCGCTTCCAAGCATTATTTTCCTACTTTCCCAGAGTGAAACAACAAAATCCTCCCTGCCAACTAGGAGCCTAGCCAATTTCCTAGCTCCAAGAAACCTTTCGGTTTCTTGGCCCTCCGTGCCCGTGACTCCAAGAACAACAAAGCACAAATGCTCAAAGAAAATTATCACAAGAATTATATCTTCCAAGAATTTCAGAACCTCTCATCATGCTCAAACCTCTCCATCCTCCCCCTCCTCTCTACTTCTTCTCCCTATTTATCAAGTTTCCATACACACTTCCCCAAGTCTCCTCAACCTCCTCATTATTATCCATCAACCTCCCTTATCTAGATATTTTGGGAAAATATTAAAATAAAACTAAATATAAATGACTTGCATTAAACAACAATAAATAAAATAAAAAGTCTTTATTCTCATGCTAGATAATAAATGTTATCTGATAATTTTCCCCAAAATGTACATAACACCCCACCATGCTCATTTAATTAATCACACCCACCATCTATCAAAGTCAAAAAGGTATTTAGTGTTTCTAAATATTTGTATGCAATATAATTTACACATTCAATAAACATTCAGTTAAATAGTTAATAATTTACTTTAATAATTAATACATTAATTACTTATACTAGTGTACATGGGTAGGGTATGTGTGCGTAGCTAGCAGACACATATCTCATGCATGTACTAATGATAAATAATCATTGCCTCTAGTGCATAGTTCCTATATGATCACCAAGACATGTGGGACAACAGATCAAGTAATGCATCATTTAATAATCTTATCAAACTAAATTACACCAATTCATCAATAACTCATTGTCACACTTAAAATTTCAATAAGAAATCAAAGAGGGTTTTAAACATGGTAGGAACCAAGTGAGTAAAAAATAGTGGCATCTCTAATCCCCAATCAGTATTCTCAACTAACATCGAAGCATCCTTCCTTCCTAACCTACTTCCATCTTCCATCCTATCCTTTCCTCTATTGGACTAAGATGGAGCGTCAACTATATTGACCTAAATCCAGATAGAACCCGTAAGTGGAAGTGTCATACATCTCGACCAAGCTTCCCCAACATGGAACTAGAAGTCGTCATCACATGTCTAGGGGAGCGTGACTTCACATAGCCCTCCCACAACTCTAGGTTTCGAAGGATAAATGGTGGGAAATACCTCCACCCCTCCTCATAGAACTAGGGTCAACTCCCTACATCAAGCCATACTATGCAACTACTGTTCTTAGAGTCACGTCATCAAACAACCACTCTGGGAAAGTCGTGTGTCCTGTCAAAACCACACTTACCATAGATCATAGAAATATTTGAAACCATAAATTAAATCATAAGTACAACTTATAACATACATTATCTTCTTGATGTCTACAACATCCATGTTACCTCATCATTGTAGTCATTTGGCTATCACATAGCTCATCAACCTGTAGGTTAGTTCAACAATAACTCATATCTATTGTATATACATCATAATTTCATATAATAATCCATATCTGTATTGGCGTTCAATTAAGAAATCTATGTTTATTTTTGTCATGGCTTGCCTCTGTTATGCATTCACAACATAAATTTGAGTCGATATCCATGTACCTAAATTCCATATCTTAATTTGCATGTTTAAACAAATGAAAGAGTTATCATCATCATGAGCATATAACAATGAAAATAATAGTATGCAACACATAAATGGGTCAAGATGTACACTTGTGACATGTCTATATCAACATTGTTGAGTCCAAATAGTTGTTTAAGCAATGAATTACTAAGATGAAAAAAATCAAAGTTCTAACTACCTAAAGCCAAAATATGGGGCATTACATTAATTCCTTTACTGAATTCTTAGAAATTCAAGTATCTCATAGTCGAGCGAAAGCTAGTTTTGGGTTTTTCTTTTAAAATATCTTAGAAAAAATAGTTACGAAAAGTTGGTTAAAGGGTTTAAATTTGCAAATCTTTATTTGTCAAAAGAAGTATTTTTTCTTTCATTTTCAATTACAATTCTTCTCTTTTGTCTCTTAAAATACACCACTAGTTTCATTTATGTTTCCTTGACTTAATACAAGCCACTTAAAATGAACGCTTAATTAAAATCAATTAGACTTTATGTTTGTAGGGTCCATCAACTAGTCTAGTCTAGAGCCTCCATTTAGGTTGGAGAGGAAACTCTTCAAGGCTATAAAAAAAACATACGAGTCTATTCTAGGGAGTGTAAAAAGTCTAGTAAATGTGAAATTCATCTGGGACCCCCCTCTAACACAAGGGATAAACAAGAGGTCGCGTGTGGAAGGGTAGTGGAGATAACCCCTCCAAAGTCAGACCAAGCGTAGTGGGGAATGCATATAAATGACTTGTCTTGGGATTATGTTGATTGCATTTTCCATGGATCTTTGTGGGTCTCAAATTTGTTCGAGGTCCTCAGTCGTCTTCTGAAACACTTGCTTTCAATACCCTCGATAGGTTTCGGGCTTGATACCCTTCTCATTATGGTCCACCCGACCGTTGACTGTACCCACTTGGTGATTGTTCACGAGCTGGAAACCTAGTTGCCTTTATTTTAGGGACTTACACAGGTGACTACGGGGGTATACCGTGGTACCTAGGGTAGGCATTAGACCACGTTTTTCAGAGTATGACCAGAGGGTACTTCCATGTTCGAGTTGCACTTGCACCGATAAGTTTCTCTAGTATTGGTTGGTGTAACTGTTCTTCCAACTAGTTAGTGGTTTTGCTTGATTTATCTCGTAGGAAATTTCTAGTGTGTGCTTGGTCTTCAACATTTAAAAATCCTTACTGTGTCATTGATATTCTCACACAGTGGAAGATTAATATCCTCGCCAGTCGCGAACGCTTTTGGGCCTGCCGCTAGTTAATTTGGAGCCACCACTGCCACCGTTACAATGAAGACTTGAGCAACAAGGGTCATTTGAGATGACCAGGCTGCAAGAAACTGTGCCCGAGCCAACTTTGAGAGGAGACCACTCGTATCCAAAGGAACCAACTATTTATGATCTTGGAGCGAAATATCTTAGTCCGTATAACCCTCCGATAATTGACTTGTCCACACCCATCATGGTAAAAGTTGTCCCCCCAAGGGTAACACATCATGAGCATTAGATAGTCCTACAAGTAGCAATGGAAGAAAATGTTTCTACTTCGTCAGGGAGTCCTCACCCTCCATGTACAACTTGCACCACTGGAGGCATTATGTCTCCTAACTCACCTTCGGAGGTTCGAACCACTATGGTATCGACCACCTCTACTTTAGGAAGCAATCTAATTCTGTCTATGGTGGTGATCACTACACCTTTCACACAAAGTGTGATGGGTCCTTCATTTTCATACGAGATGCCCAACTTTGATACAAACTCGGTATTCAACTACTCCACCCTACAGACAATGGGTTTGGGGGTAGGGAGCTCAAACGCTCCTCTACAAGGGTTCATGGGGGGCACCTCATCCCCCTATAACACTTTCCCTTATGGCGGAGATCACATACCTCCTCTGTCGCCCTCACTCAATGACGCTTCTCAACAATCCGTTTGGCCGAACATGAACTATAGCTTATTCAGAGCAGGTAGTCAAGGACCTTCTTCCAACACCACGCGGGTGGATTCTTTGTTGTTCTCTTTCTTCAATGCATTTGGTAACAACTCATTCTCATCAGCTGTCGTCTCGGTCAAGGGTAACCCTTGTTTTGGATCACAAAATCTTACGTAGGGTACTATTCCTGCAAATGGGTAAAAAACCTTGCAAGGACCATGGAATCTGTGGGAGGGATGAATCCCCTCGTTAGGGATGCCGACCAGGGGCAACCCCTTCCATGGTCAATGGAACCCTAGGCAAGGATCAATACCTATGTCTGTCGGATCGGCAGGGGGAAACCCTTTCTATAACCTTTGGAACACAACATCTGGAGCAATCCCTTCCCAGCCCTCAATTTCCTACTATAGGAGTTAGTCAATGACATCTCAACAAGTTCAGTATATGAATGTTGGTCATGGACATGGTTTTTACCAGAACCCTGGTCAACAACCTAACTTTTCCTGGAAACCTGGTGCCAACCAAATTCCAGGCTCCTTTCCTCCTGTACATACTCAACAGCCCAAGCTGTCTTTTCTGGAAACGTTGCATTTGCGAGACTTGTCAAGATTGTTAAATGGCCCAATCTGTCACAATCCCCTTTTACCTCAGACATTCCAAAGTTCGAATGTAAGCCTAATGAATATCTAGGTGATCATGTGACCACCTTTCACCTATGGTGCTCGTCCAACTCATTGAGAGATGACTCCATACACTTGCGTCTGTTTCAACGCACTCTTATCAGGAATGCCGCAAAATGGTACATTGCACTTGACCACTCAAGATACACTACTTTTGGTGAATTGGCAATGGGTTTTATAAACCATTTTCAATTACCTGTGAGATATGATGCCGACACTGAATTCCTGGCCAACTTTGAGAAACAAAGGCTGACCATATCTTGGATCACATCCGAGAATGGAGACATCAAAAGAATTTGATAAAAGTACCAGTTCCACCAACATTCATGCTAGAGTGGTTCCTTAAGTCTTTGGTACCCCAGTTATCCAAGGAGGTTTCAATGTTGGGGGTATTATCAGAGGAAGAGGCGATAATGAGAGCTCAACAACTAGAACTGATATACTCTCAGTCTGGTTTAATTTATGAAGTTTTTCCATACGTGCCACGATCTATTCTTGACAAGACCAAACACAATTCTTGACCACACGTCGATGGCATCGTTGGCTCAGCACGAGAGAAGCCCACTGATCAGTTGTCGAATCAATTGAAACAATTTTCAATACAGCAAACAATGGCCAATGCAACCATTGGTTTGGATGTTCCCCCTACTCAAATGTCATATGTACACAGTGTGAAATCGATGAACCTGAAGGCCAACCAACATCTTGGTGGAAAGAAGAAACTGTTGGAAAATGTTTTACAGGCAGCGTAAGCTTGTCATTGATGGCAAGTACAATAGTAATGATGGCTTGAGTACAACACCGATGATCAATAGGCAAATAGAAGATAAGTCCAGGAAGATCGAATGATCGAAGGAAATGCTGGCAAGTACAACAGTGAAGATGGCAGGATCAGAGTGTGCATCGATGGACAAATAGGAACAATGTAGGCTCAGGAGGAATTAGTGCAGAGTCAAAATTCTTCCAAGTAAAAGGGATGTGTAAGCTTGGAGGAGAAGCATCGCTGATCGTTGGATCCCATACAAAATTCCCGACAACATGAGGGTCGTCAGATCTGAATAAAATCAAGAAGAGAAGGCGCGGAAGAGGAGGATAGATCTCAGGTGTTAGATCTGAGCACAGGATCCGACCACCGTTGGATCGGGGAAAACCTGCATGCTGTTTAAAGTGCAAGGAGAAAAGGGGCTCACAAAATCCCGAAAATAGGAGGACCATCCATCTCAAGGGGTTATGTGGACCATTGATCTGACTCCCTGTTGGGGTTTCGAGGATCGCGAGTTGAAGAGGTCAAAGAATAATAACCACAGGACTCACGAAATCGCGATATGTGATAACCCGATATAATCTTGACCGTTGAATCGAGGACAAATATGGACCATTGATCCCAGTTCTTGTCGGAGTTTCAGGGATCGTGAGTTGGAGATGTCAAGGAATGTTAACATCAAGAATTATGATATCGCGATATGCAAAATCACGAAATAATCTGAGCCGTCAAATCAAGCTTGGATCTGGACCATTGATGTAACTCCATATCGAAGTTTCGGGGATCACGACTTGGAGAGTCTAGATGCCTCATCTCTAGACTCGCGAAATGCGAAATCGCGAAAGCGCCTTATGAATAAGGCTGTGGTCACAGCCCATGGTCACATCAGCGAGAGATGGACAGATGCCATAGGACAAGGAGGAGCCGAGCCTTGTCGCACAGTCAGGTGGAGAACGATACAGAGGGTTACACGACAGGAGTGGGGCCCTTCGTCAATACTCCACCATTCCGGACCCCCCAGTATTAAAGACAGAAAGGCAACGAGGGTCTGGAATCGCTTGAGCGTCGTTGATCTAGGTGCTTTAATCCTGACCACTCGAGAGATGCATGCCTAATTCCAGACCCACCCCCTCCGCTTAAAGATAGAATGGCAAGGGGGATCCAAAATCGAATCCCGACCGTAGATCTGGGAGCACAGATACTGACCATCTAGATTTGCTCGCCGCATATCCAACGATGTAGATGAATTTAAACAAGATCAGAGGGCTACTGAGGCATGACGTAGTGAGACTGCCAGAAACCATTGATGATGTCTTCCAGAGAAGTCGAAGAGACCGCTGTGTGATCGCCAGAGGAGATGAAGAGTCTAAAAGCTCTGCCCAGTGAAGGAAGACTATTCTTAGAAGGGATTGACAGATGGATGGGCATTAAGGCCTGTAACTAAAATAGAGAAAGTGAGTTCGATTTTCACAGAGAAGACAAAGAGTCTCAAACTGCCAGAGAGGCTGAGGAATCTCAGTATAACGTACAGTGATGCTGGAGATGCGGGGCAAACCACCAGAGAAGCTGAAGAGTCACAATTATGATGAGACAGAGTACTCGAGAGGTGGAGGATAACGGTGTGGAGTCAGCATGCAGAGGCATTGAGAACATTGCATGCACAAGGTGCACAGAATCCATAAATACACGGTACAGAGAAGAGATGAGTTTGTTGTTGCCGTTGGAGGTTGCTGTGAATGTTGTTGGTGAAGGTGATTCATGTGTGAAGAAGGAGGAGAGTGCAACAGCTGAAGAGAACAGAAGAGGAATTGTGCAGTAAATGGACATGGCGCATGGAGCATAAAAAGTGGAAGAACAGACAGTGCAAGTGATGTGTGCATAAAGGCAATGAGGGAGACAAAGCAACGAAATGAAGCAGAACAATGATGAGTCTGGTAAGCCATTGTTGAACATAATATCACTGTAATAAGTTTCAGTAGCAAATATTTATATTTCAGGGTGGTTGGGTGGAGCTAGGGAGGACTTGTGTCCTCATAGGTTCAAGTGGGTGCTTGAACACAGGGAGTTGGTGCTTCCTTCTAGTTGGTGCTAGAGAAACCAGGGAGTTGGTGCTTCCTTCTAGTTGGTGCTAGAGAAAACAAAGAGTTGGTGCTCTCAGCAAGTTGCAGCTTACAAAGCTGAGGTTGTAGCCTCATTATGAGTTGGTGCTCATATGTATGATACTGTAAAGAATGTAACCATTACTTATCATATAAAGAAAAAGAGGTTTTTACCCTGCATGGGTTTCCTC
>ML781182.1:630868-648902 GCA_009831015.1 Picea engelmannii | reverse complement strand
AGTCTGTAAAGGCTATGCTCAGATAGAAGGACTGGATTTTGATGAAACATTTGCACCCGTAGCAAGATTAGAAGCTATCAGAATGTTTCTTGCCTATGCTTGTCATAAAAGGTTTAAAGTCTACCAAATGGATGTCAAGTCAGGCTTTCTCAATGGATATTTAGGTGAAGAAATCTATATGGAACAACCAGAGGGTTTCAACCTTTCTGATAACCCTGACTTAGTATGCAAGTTGAAGAAAGCTTTATATGGTTTAAAACAAGCCCCTCGAGCCTAGTATCACAGACTAGATACGTATCTCAAAGACAAAGGGTTCAAGAGAGGAACAACTGACAACACTCTGTATATTAAGACAAAGGATAATGATTTTCTCATCGTACTGGTCTATGTAGATGACATCATCTTTGGATGTAATAAGGATTCAATGGTAAAATGGTTTTCTTCTGCCATGGAGTCTGAATTTGAAATGTCTATGATAGGAGAACTGTCATTTTTCCTTGGTCTACAAATTACTTAGAGGCCTGATGGGATCTTCATCTCTGAAGGAAAATATTTAAGAGAAATGTTGAAAAGGTTTCAAATGGAAGATTCTAAACCTGTGGGTACACCTATGGTAACTGGATGTAAGTTAATCAAGGATGATGATTCACCTGATGTTGATCAAATCGCATATCGATCAATGACAGGAAGCTTGTTGTACAGCACATCATCTCGCCCAGACATAATGCATGCTGTAGGAATGGTAGGAAGATATCAGGATGCACCTAAATAGAGTCATTTGCAAGCTGTCAAAAGGATATTCAGGTACTTAAAAGAAACAATGACTTATGTTCTGTGGTATCCCAGAAATCAAAGTCTTCAGTTGACTGCTTATTGAGATGCAGATTGGGCAAATTGTGTTGATGAGAGAAAAAACACCAGTGGAGGAGCATTCTTCTTGGGTAACTCAATAGTAGCTTGGCTCAGTAAAAAACAAGGTTCCATTTCTTTATCAACCACAAAGGCAGAGTACATTGCTGTTGCTACCTGTTGCACACAGGTATTATGGATGATTCAGACACTTGCAGACTTAGAGGTAAAATAAACTGCACCGATCCCAATTCATTGTGATAACACAAGTGCCATCAGTGTGTCTAAAAATCCTGTCCTCCACTCCAAGACAAAACATATTCCCATAAAATATCATTTTCTGAGAGAGCAGGTCACCAATCAGATTGTTCAGGTCCATTACATTCCCACTACATAACAACTTGCAGACATCTTTACTAAGCCCCTAGCCAAGACACAATTTGAATATCTCAGACAGAAGTTGGGTGTCATTTCGTTTCACACTTAAAAAGTCCATCTTGTTAGGGGGAGTTGTGTATTGTTTGAATATCTAATGCCTCCTAAAATTACTGCAACAACTCAGGGGGAGCATGTCCCTTCTTTGACATTGATGTCAAAGGGGGAGAAAATAATTTGGGTGCCTTAGTTGCCATCAATGCCAAAGGTGGATATTGTTGGCAAATGTTTTACAGGCAGCGTAAGATTGTCATTGATGGAAAGTACAACAGTAATGATGGATTGAGTGCAACACCGATGATCAACATGAAAATAGAAGATAAGTCCAGGAAGATCGAATGATCGAAGGAAACGCTGGCATGTACAACAGTGAAGATGGCAGGATCAGAGTGTGCATCGATGGACAAATAGGAACAATGTAGGCTCAGGAGGAATTAGCGCAGAGTCGAAATTCTTCCAAATAAAAGGGATGTGTAATCTTGGAGGAGAAGCGTCGCTGATCGTTGGATCCCATCCAAAATTCCCGACAGCATGAGGGTCGTCAGATCTGAATAAAATCAAGAAGAGAAGGCGCGGAAGAGGAGGATAGATCTCAGGAATTAGATTTGAGCGCAGGATCCGACCACCGTTGGATTGGGGAAAACCTGCACGGTGTTTAAAGTGCAAGGAGAAAAGGGGCTCACAAAATCCCGAAAACAGGAGTACCGTCCATCTCAAGGGGTTATGTGGACCGTTGATCCGACTCCCTGTCGGGGTTTCGAGGATCGCGAGTTGAAGAGGTCAAAGAATAATAACCACAGGACTCGCGAAATCGCGATATGCGATACCTCGATATAATATCGACCGTTGGATCGAGGACAAATATGGACCGTTGATCCCAGTTCTTGTCAGAGTTTTAGGGATCGTGAGTTGGAGATGTCAAGGAATGTTAACATCAAGAATTCCGATATCGCGATATGCGAAATTGCGAAATGATCTGAGGCGTCAAATCAAGCTTGGATCTGGATCGTTGATGTAACTCCATATCCGAGTTTCGGGGATCACGACTTGGAGAGTCAAGATGCCTCATCTCCAGACTCGCAAAATGAGAAATCACGAAAGCGCCTTATGCATAAGGTTGTGGTCACATCTCATGGTCACATCAGTGAGAGATGGACAGATGTCAGAGGACAAGGAGGAGCCGAACCTTGTCACATGGTAAGGTGGAGAACGATACAGAAGGTGACACGACAGGAGTGAGGCGCTTCGTCAATACTCCACCATTCCGGACCCCCCCCCCNAGCGTCATTGATCTAGGTGCTTTTATCCTGACCGCTCGAGAGATGCGTGACCAATTCTGGACCCCCCCCCCTCCGCTTAAAGATAGAATGACAAGGGGGATCCAGAATCGAATCCCGACCATAGATCTGGGAGCACAGATACTGACCGTCTAGATTTTCTCGCCACATATCCAACGATGTAGATGAATTTAAACAAGATCGGAGGGATACTGAGGCACAACACAGTGAGACTACCAGAAACCATTGATGACGTCTTCCAGAGAAGTCGAAGAGACCATTGTGTGATCGGCAGAGGAGATGAAGAGTCTACAAGCTCTGTCCGGTGAAGGAAGACTATTCTTAGAAGGGATTGACAGATGGATGGGTATTAAGGCCTATAACTGAAATACAGAAAGTGAGTTCGATTGTCACAGAGAAGACGAAGAGTCTCAAATTGCCAGAGAGGCCGAGGAATCTCAGTATAATGTACAGTGATGCTGGAGACACGAGGTGAACCACCAAAGAAGCTAAAGAGTCACGATGATGACCAGATAGAGCACTCGAGAGGTGGAGGATAACAACGCGGAGTCAGCATGCAGAGGCATTGCAAACATTGCATGCACAAGGTGCACAGAATCCATAAATACATGGTACAAAGAAGAGATGAGGTTGTTGTTGCTGTCGGAAGTTGCTGTGAATGTTGTTGGTGAAGGTGATTCATGTGTGAAGAAGGAGGAGAGTGCAGCAGCTGAAGAGAATAGAAGAGGAACTGTACAGTAAATGGACATGGCGCACAGAGCATAAAAAGCGGAAGAACAGACAGCGCAAGTGATGTGTGCAGAAAGGCAATGAGGGAGACAGAGCAACGAAATGCAGCAGAACAGTGATGAGTCTGGTAAGCCATTGTTGAACATAATATCACTGTAATAAGTTTCAGTAGCAAATATTTATATTTCAGGGTGGTTGGGTGGAGCTAGGGAGGACTTGTGTCCTCATAGGTTCAAGTGGGTGCTTGAACACAGGGAGTTGGTGCTTCCTTCTAGTTGGTGCTAGATAAACCAGGGAGTTGGTGCTTCCTTCTAGTTGGTGCTAGAGAAAACAGAGAGTTGGTTCTCTCAGCAAGTTGCAGCTTGCAAAGATGAGGTTGTATCCTCATTATGAGTTGGTTCTCATATGTATGATACTGTAAATAATGTAACCATTACTTATCATATAAATAAAAAGAGGTTTTTAACCTGCATGGGTTTCCTTGGGAAATATATGTCTCTGTGTTTCTCATATATGTGAATGATGCTGAAAGTGCCATTGTTTATTTCCTTGCATTATTGTGATTATCATTCAGTGTCTCTACAAAGATTTTAAAAGAACCATAATTGTTTAAGCAGGGGGGAAACTGATTCACCCCCCCCCTCTCAGTTGTCCAACAAAAACAACGAAAGAAGGGTAAGGGGGATAAGAAAACCACCAACAATGTTGGCGAGGGAAACACGGAGAAAAGAAAGTCAAAGTATCCGTGTAACATTTGCATGGAAGACCACCTGACTCACCCGTTCCCCCATATTGTAGAGGTGTTACACATTATTTTGGTCACTCTGGTGATGTCTCTACAGTTATGTGATCAGTCTCTCATAAGGACCTTTTGCCTGAGAAAAGTGATTGTTGTCTTCTTCTACAAAACATATTTTTAAGATGCGTTCGCAGGAAACCCTGATCCTCGTAGGCAACCCTATACTTGGAGTGTTAGATGTTCGCAATATACTCTATAGGTAGGGTGCGAACCTGCTTCAAATATTAAAAGGAAGAGGAAGTTACGAAGGTTCTAGAAGAGGATATTCTAGAAAATGAGTTAGCATTCACATGGTTGGAATCCTACTGACTTCTCAGGTTTAGTGGGCTCATCCTCATCCCTTTAACCATCTCTCCTTATCCTATATAATGAAAGGTTTCTCAAGGAAGAGGTTAAGCAAGATTGAATAGAGAATTTATGAAAGAATAGATTCAAAATTGTGTGAGGAATCCTATTCGAATTGATGCTTGAGGCCTCCATTTGCCTATCAATACACAACAGATCTTCTTCATGCAAGTGTGGAGCAAGTGTGTGTGTTGGAATGAAGGAACACCGAAAGGAATCTTGTGACATCAAGGTAATCTGGTTGTATCTTATACTTTCATTTAATATAAATACAGTGGCATGTCCCTTTCCCATAAAATAACTCTTATTTTATTACATGACTCCATGATCACATGTTTAGGTCTTCATTAAATATATTATTGTTTCTTTCACCTTGGTCGATTTGTGTCATTGTAGATCTGATATCTCAAGGCTACCAAAGTGAAGCATGGACAACAAAGACATAAGGAAGCGATATCTAGAGGTATCTCATTTATTCCTTTATCGATGATAAATTCAATGATTGTGACTTAGGGGAAGTGTCATGTCCTGTCCTGTTTTGTTCTAGATCGAGGTGGATCTAGGGAGATCTGTTAATTTCTGCATATACTGATTTATCTGATAACAAAATTGGTGACTCCACTGGGGAAATGACGCATTTTGTCATTTTTTGTTGGCCATTTTCTCTTAGCCTGGTTTTTTCATTGCTAACCAGTCTCTGAGTCTGTAGGAGACCCTTATAGAATCTCTAGACCCAAAAGTTCACTAAAAAATTGTGTCCTTTTTCCAAATTTTTCTGTGTCCTGTGAGAATCATTGATGTTCACACCCTACTATTCAGTACAGTGAGACCTTCTCGCACCCTAGTTGTATCTAGACTGCGAAAATCCATAATTATCGCACTGTACCCCACTACCAGGCTGTGAACTCATTTGTAAAATTTTTGGATTAGGTCTTCTTGTCTTTTTCATGCTCAGATTTGTTTGTTCACCTGGGAAGGACTTCTTTTGCCAGTGTTTGACTGTTTCTTGACTTCAAATCTTGTGATTGATTGGTTTTCAGAGATCAAAAACTCTTCTTACTCTTTTTCCCAATTTTTTACTTCTTGACCTTTTATCAACAAGGGTATAATCTTTGATTCTGAAATCCGAGTTCTTGTTTGGTCAAAAGACTTTGATTGGATTAAAAGTTGGGATTAATTGTCCTTTTAGATTGCTTGTTTCTTGAAATTTTTTTGTCCATGTGCATTTGAAGATATTTTTTCTTATCAAGTTTGTTATTTTTATCTTCATTGAAAGAACGATTTGGGTGTTGGATGAGTATTTTATTTTCATTGGTTGCTTATTTTTTCCTAGTTCCATCCCTATTTCTTGGTTTCTAACAAAAAAATTAAAGACTTTTTCTTTTAAGCAATCATTTATTCAAAAAATATTGGCATTCAAGTATTGAAAGAGAACGAATAGTGAATTTACATTGTCAATGATTGTTTGGTACTACATTTCAAAAAGAGATCGTACATCGTAGTTTGCATTGTTCAATTGAGTTAATGACTATTCATAATCACGTCTCAATCGTGATTCGAAATCTTAAAAACATCGTCTGAAATGATGTGGTAGAAATCAATGTGCGACTTTACATAATCAACTACAGGCCCTATCTCCACTGGATTCGTTCCCAGGAGTCCCTCCCAAAAGGAGGGATTCCTCTCTTTAGCCAGGGTAAGAAAATGAGGATGCAAATTTATCGCTATGAGTAAGTGCAGGTATGGCATTTCAAAGTAAAGTGTGGAGTGGGAAAGAAAAGATGTCAAAAATGGAGTTTCGAAGAAGACGACCTTGTCTTCTAATGAGAATAAGAGGCATTAAGCTTTTATCATCCTGGCATCGAGCTATTTTCCCAAAGGGATTCCCCTATAGTATCGTCACCACAGTAGAGTTTAACCACCAAGTTCAGGATGGGTTGGTGTGGTTCCTTTATGCCTGGGACACTAGAATTTAAAACCATGAATGAGGAAGGGCATAAATGTGCGAAAGGCGTATTGGCTAATGATTGTGAGGCCCCAATTTTGAAAAGGACACCGAAGGGGTGTCCCTTCCATGTAGAGAACCCTCCTCTACCCTTTTATCTAACAGAGAGGCAGGGCAGAGCTTTTGGTTTCATAGTTTCATGTTGTCAAACAATTGAAGAAATAAAATAGATGGCTACTGCCCGATCAGATCGATCAGGTCAGGTAGGAACACGGTTCAAATCTCTCGGTCTATTAGGATGCCTCAGCTGCATACATCACTACAATTCCACTTGACACCTATCGTAATGATAAATGGCTCATATCGCTGTGACATTATCTTGGATTCTCAATACTTTTGTCGCTCTATCCCCTGCAAGGACAGAGAACCCGTCACTGTCCCAGCCGTGTTCGCGACTAGGGCTCTCAGGGAAGTAAGAATAGGAGAGAACTCATCTTGGGGTGGGATTCCTACTTATATTCTTTCAGTAGTTATCCTCTATGCACTTGGCTACCCAGTGTCTACCGTGGGAACGATAACACCAGAGGTGCGTCCTTACCGGTCCTCTCGTACTAGGGAAAGGTCCTCTCAATGCTCTAACGCCCACACCAGATATGGACCGAACTATCTCACGACGTTCTAAATCCAGATTATGTACCACTTTAATGGGCGAACAACCCAACCCTTGGAACGTACTACCGCCCCAGGTGGCGAAGAGACGACATCGAGGTGCCAAACCTTCCCGTTGATTTGAACTCTTGGGAAAGATTAGCCTGTTATCCCTACAGTAACTTTTATACATTGGGCGATGACCCTTCCACTCGGTACCATCGGATCGCTAAGGGCGAATTTTGTCCCTTCTCGACGGGTGGGTATTATAGTCAAGCTCCCTTTTTCCTTTGCACTCGAGGGTCGATTTTCGTCCAGCCTAAGGAAACCTTTCCACGCCTCCGTTACCTTTTGGGAGGCCTATGCCCCATAGAAACTATCTACTTGAGAATGTCCCTTGACCCGTAGGTCCTAACACAAGGTTAGAATTATAGCTCTTTTAGAGTGGTATCTCACTGGTGGCTTAAGCCCACCCGAGAGGGATCCTTCTTCGCCTTCCACCTAAGCTGCGCAAGAAGAACCCAAAGACAATCCTAGGGAATAGTAAAGATTCATAGGGTCTTTCTCTCCAGGTGCAGGTATTTCTCATCTTTATAGACATCTCTATTTCACCGAGTCTCTCTCTGAGACAGTGCTCAGATCGTTACACCTTTCGTGCAGGTCGGAACTTACCTGACAAGGAATTTCTCTACCTTAGGACCGTTATAGTTACGTCCACCATTCACCAGGGCTTTGGTCGCTGACTTCCCCATCATCAGGTCACCAACTTCCTTAACCTTCTGGCACTGGGCAGGAATCAGCCCCCATACATGGTCTTATGACTTTGCAGAAACCTGTGTTTTTGGTAAATAGTCACCCGAGCGTGGTCACTGCGACCTCCTGAGAGAGTTGTCTTGTGCCCCTAGGTATTCTCTACCTACCTACCTGTGTACTTTTCGGGTACAGGAACCCATTTGTTAAAGGTCGTTCTATCTTTTCCTGGGAGTATAGCATGGATTACTTCAGCGTTGTAGTGCTCGGTACTTGGAAATTGGCTCGAGGATTTTTCTCTACCCCTTCTTACCCTGAAAAAAGTAGGGTCACCTTGTGTCCTTGAACCGATAACCATGTTTCAACTATCCTAGACTCCTCTGTCCCTCGGGACCAACAAGGGGTAGTACAGGAATATTAACCTATTGTCCATCGACTACGCCTTTCGGCCTAATCTTAGGCCCTGACTCACCCTCTAGGGATGAACCTTGCAAAGGAAACCTTAAGTTTTCGGGGCATTGGATTCTCACCAATGTTTGCGTTACTCAAGCTGACATTCTTGCTTCTGCTTCATCCACACCTACTCGCATCGGTGCTTCCCTATGAGGAAGAACGCTCCCCTACTGATGTATTTTTACATCCCACAACTTTAGTAGATCGCTTAGTCTCGTTCATCTTCGACGCAAAGAGCACTCAATGAGTGAGCTATTATGCAGTCTTTCAAAGTTGGTTGCTTCTAGGAAAACCTCCTGGCTATCTTTGCAATTGTACTTCCTTCATCAATGAGCGGTCATTTAGGGGCCTTAGCTGATGATCTGGGTTGTTTCCCTCTCGACGATGAAGCTTATCCCCAATCGTCTCACTAGCTGACCTTTACCCCTTTTATTGGGGCAATCTAGTATTCATATTTTGCCTTGATTTGGTACCGCTCTTGTGGCCCATACCGAAACAGTGCTTTACCCCTAGATGGTCTAGTCAACTGCTATGCCTCAACACATTTTAGGGAGAACCAGCTATCTCTGGATTTGAGTGGCATTTCACCCCTAACCATGACTCATCCTCTGATTTTTCAACATCATTCGGTTCATACCTCCACTTAGTTTCACCCAAGTTCGGGTCCATAAGTAGTGACAATTTCCCCATGAAGACTCGCTCTCCCTACGGCTTCGGTGGGTTCCCTTAACCAATCCACTACCTATAAGTCGCCGACCCATTCTTCAATAGGCACGTGGTCAGAGATATCATTTTCCTCCCACTGCTTGGGAGCTTACGGTTTCATGTTCTATTTCACTCCCTGATGGGGGTTATTTTCACCTTTTCCTCACGGTACTACTTCACTATCGGTCACATAGGAGTATTTAGCCTTGCAAGGTGGTCCTTGTTGATTCACACAGGATTCCACATGCCCCATGCTACTCGGGTTAGAGCGTAACCCAATGATTCTTTTTTCTACTGGAATCTCACCATCTAGGGTGCAGGACTTAACCGCTTCACCTAGCAGCACAAAGCTTATATTGTGCTCTCCCACAACCCCGTTTTCACGGTTTAGGCTACTCCCATTTCGCTCGTCGATACTATGGGAATTGATTTTGCTTTATATTCCTCTGGCTACTAGGATGTTTCAGTTTGCCAGGTTGTCTCTTGCCTGCCAATGGATTCAACAACAGTTAAAAAGGTTAACCTATTCGGGAATCTCCAAATCTATGCTCATTTTAAACTCCCTAAAGAATTTCATCGCTTACCATGCCCTTCCTCATCTCTGGGTGCCTAGGTATCCACCGTAATCCCTTCCTCATTTGAACCTCATCATTAAAGGCTATACCATCCTAAGGTGCTACTAAATGGAAAGATCTTATCAACATCCATGAATGATAAATCATAAATCAAACTGTCGGATCTGAATAATTTTGTGCTATCATATACCATTGTATTGGCTAGGATCACGGGCTAGAGATAAGAGGACTCGAACCGCTAACATCTGCCACAGGATAAACCACCATCTCTCAGGCGTCCTCGACTGATTCTACCATAGAGGCCAACGATAGACAATAACTCCCCCCCGAACACAGCTCACAACTTTCACCGTACTGTGTTCTCCAAAGAGAAACTTTTCAAAAAAGGTGTTGAGTTAAAATCCCATTTCAAGGATTCTTGTAGTTCTGGGCTATCCAACTACAAGAGAACTAGGATAGGAATGAATATCTCTCCCCTTTTTTCACCTAACTTTTTGGTCCTAAGAATGATTGCTCTTCTCCGACCCTTCCTATCCAACCAGAGAGGATAGCTAATGCGTTCCACTCCTCGAATCAAGGTGGGTATATGGTCAGTCTGTGACCCTTGGATGCCTTCCACATCCTTGGGGAGATATCGTAGTTCCTATGGGGTGGAGACGATGGGGTAGGTCCATGGCATGGTTTTTCCTTTTGCCACATTTTGCTCGAAGGGTTGAAGGGAGATAGTACATCAAGTTTTTCGCAGGGGCCAACTTGATCCTCTTCCACAAGGATCCCAGATGAGGTAACCCTAGGAGAGCCATCAACTCCAACTATCAGCCATGTACGATCAATATTGGATCTAACCAACTACCCACTCTACCTTCTCTACGTTCTTGACAGCCCATCTTTCTTTGTCTCTTTAGATTTTTTAAGTGGCATGTTCTGGTCCTATTCCCCATTACTGAGAAAATGTAAGCCATTGGTTTGGGTAAAAGATACTATAATTACCACCTATATGATCAGACATCCAACCCGTAATCACAACAACCCAATTGCAAGAGAGGATCTCTACCAACTGAGCTATATCCCCCATATTCGTACCAAGTGGAGCATACATGAACAAATTTTTACTTTTTATTCCTACGATTTCCCCTGGCATAGCTGGGCTATCCTGGACTTGAACCAGATACCTCGCCCATGAATTAAATCCTCGCACCTGCGATACTATCCAATCCACTAATTGGAAGAGAATCAATAGATTCTTTTTCAGGAGTGATTCATCCTTCCCAAACGTAGCATACAACTTCCTCTCCATTGTACTACGCTCTCCAAGTGTGCTTGTTCCCTTTCCTTTTATTTTTATTTCCTCACCGAGCCAACAATGAGCAAGTGGAAATAACATTTTATAAGAAAAGGAGGCGTTGAAAGACCCTCCTGGCCCAACCACGAGACACTCCAAGATCCTTTTTCGAACCTGCTCTTCTCCCATCATTAGGAGATGGATAAAGACATCTCCAGTGTACTGATCCAAGGGTTTTTCATAGTGGGGGGTTGAAGACCAAGGACTTATTTTGATTTACACCAAACATTCTTCTATTCTTATGACTAGATCTAATCTACTAGGCCCTGCAGAAAATGAATTGATAGAATTTTATTTTCGCGTTATTCCTTTAGGGAATAATGAGGAAATCCTATCAATTGTTGTTTCCTATGGACCTCTAGGAAAAGAATGAAAAGGATCAAATGGTACGATCCCTCCATAACCCTACCTAGAATTAAAAGGGTGATCCCGTAGTTCTTGGTCTGTGAAGATGCGTTGTTAGGTGCTCCATTTTACACATCTAGGCTGAACTTCAACCTGTTCCCGAGAGATATCCATCCATACAATGATAAGTGATGTATGGATTCTTGAGAAGAGAGGATCCATGGTAGATAACCACCACCCCCCCTAGACTGCTCAGATCCACAAATGAATATAAAGTTGGATCTGCATTCGATCTCACCTGAATCGCCCCATCTATCCTCTTGAGGAAAAGTTCAGTTCCAAACCCCGATTCGAACAAACAGGAGGAATACACCATGCTAATGTGTCTTGGATGATCCACATCTCTGGGTTAGGCATTGATGATCACATTGAACTATCCATGTGACTGAGAGCCTTCATAGCCCAGGTACAATGACACGATTATCAGGGGCACGCTCTACCACTAAGCTAATATCCCATCATGCAGGCCTCCTGGGGAGGGAGGCCTGCCCCTACACCAACACCAATATATTGGAAAACCAATATATTGAAAATGAGATAATATCCCTTCATTGTGCAGGCCTCCTGGAGATGGAGACCTCAATATATCCAAAATAGAAGAAGAGAAACCCTACTCTATTTTTTCCTCCCCATGTTGCCACCCAGGCAAAGATGTAGGGAAGCAAATGGGAGATGGGATTCTATCAACTTGTTCCAACCTGGGATGATAAGCTCATGGTCTCACTTCACTGTTGAGACCCGAAAGAATAATTCCATCTACGATCTTGGCTCAGATGTGCTTCCTTTCTGATGCAGTGTCAAAAGACTCAAGATGCCCAAAAAGCATCAACTCTCCCTAAAAAGGAGGTCATCCAGCCGCACCTTCCAGTACGGCTACCTTGTTACGACTTCCCTCCAATCAATAGGCCAGCCTTCGGCGTCCCCGTCCTTGTGGTTAAGGTAATAACTTGGGGCATGGCCAACTCCCATAGTGTGACGGGCGGTGTGTACAAGGTCCGAGAATGAATTCACCATCGTATGGCTGACCGATGATTACTAGTGATTCTGGCTTCATGTAGGTGAGTTTAAGCCTACAATCCAAACTGAGGTCGGTTTTTTGAGGTTAGATTTCCCTCACAGGGTTGTGACCCTTTGTCCCAATCATTGTAGCACTTGTGTTTCCTAGGGCGTAAGGGGCATGATAACTTGACGTCATCCTCACCTTCCTCCGGCTTATCACCGACAGTCTGTTCAGGGTTCCAAACTCAATGTTGGCAACTAAACATGAGGGTTGTGCTCGTTGCAAGACTTAACCCAACACATTACGGCATGAGTTGACAACATCCACGCACCAAGTGTGTCCACGTTCCCGAAGGCACTCCTCTCTTTCGGGAGGATTCATGGCATGTCAAGCCTTGGTAAGGTTCTTCACTTTGCATCGAATTGAACCACATGCTCCACCGCTTGTGCGGCCCCTCGTCAATTCCTTTGAGTTTCATTCTTGCGAACGTACTCCCCAGGAGGGATACTTAACGTGTTAGCTACAACAATGTGTGGGTCGATACACACACAACTTAGTATCCATTGTTTACAGCTAGGAATACTGGGGTATCTAACCCCATTTTCTCCCCTAGCTTTTGTCTCTCAGTGTCAGTGTCAGCCCAACAGATTGCTTTCTCCATTGGTGTTCTTCCCAAACTCAATGCATTTCATTTCTCCACTGGAAATTCCCTCTACCCCTACCATACTCCAGTTTGGTAGTTTCCATTGCCTATCTAGGGTTGAGCCCTAGGATTTGACGGAGGACTTGAAAATCCACCTATAGATGCTTTACGCCCAATCATTTCAGATAACGCTTGCATCCTCTGTCTTACCATGACTACTGGAACAAGGTTAGTCGATGCTTATTCCTTAGATACCGTCATTGTTTCTTCTCCGAGAAAATAAGTTCAGGAACTGTGGGCCTTCTACCTTCATGCGACATTGCTCCGTCAGACTTTTGCCCATTGCAGAAAATTCCCCACTACTGCCTCTCGTATGAGTCTAGGTCGTGTCTCAGCCCCAGTGTGGCTGATCATCCTCTTAGACCAACTACTGATCATTGCCTTGGTAATCCATTGCCTCAAAAAATAACTAATCAGATGCAATCCCCTCCTTGGGTGGATTCCTCATTTTTCTCCTCAGCCTATGGGGTATTAACAGTCGTTTCCAGTTGTTTCTCCCCTCCCAAGGGAAGGTTCTTACACATTACTCACCCATCCGCCATTGGAAACACCACTTCCCGTCCAAATTACATGTGTTAAGCATGCCACCAGTGTTGATCCTGAGCCAGGATCAAACTCTCCATGAGATTCATAGTTGCATTAATTATAGCTACCTTGTGGACAAAGTTGATTCAGAATCATCTTTAGGCATAACTTGTCTCCATTCGCTTCATATAAGCTCAGCCTGGAGTTCACTTCCAGTATAGCCATCCCTACCCTCTCGTGTCAATCCCATGGGCCTAGTATGATGAGAGAACCATAAAATAGATGGAAGGGCTCATGTACATTCAAAATTGTTCCCATACATAACATAACTTGTCTCCAGTCACTTCGTATCAGCTCAGCCTGGAGTTTCCAGTATAGCCATCCCCACCCTCCTCTCATGTAAACCTACGAGCTACTAATAAATGATGGGGGACCCTTTCGACTTAGTAGTAGAGTAACACCATGGTAAGGCATAAGTCATCGGTTCAAGTATGGTAAAGGGCTCATGTTTCCTATGAAGAAATAAGGTCCAGGTTTATATTTCTCATCATATGACCTAAATATTCTCAAGAAGAAAATATTTTTTCGAGGGACGAAAACTATTTTTCATGATAGGTTTCATGCAAAACATTCATTATGACGGAGTCTCACACCTAATATAGGGGGAGGACCACTATATGTTTCTCAATAATAGTCTTCTTCATCCTGCTACTATAGTATCAGTAATAGTCTACTCCATCTTCGTCAATTTTTGACATATCAAAGGTATTATGGATACATGGCAATTTGAAATTACCAGTCTTAAACATCTACCGATTTATCCAATAACAAGAGGCCCAAAAGTTACTATCACAACAACAACCTCTTGTTTTAACGAACCCATTTCCTCATGGGAAACATTTAACTCAATCCTCTTCGAGTGTGAATGGGGGTAGTCAGGGACCCCTCTGTCTTCTAGTAATCCTTCGTCCGTGAACGTGTATAAGATGAAAGGTGATGCTTACATAGTGAGTAGAGCACGTAATTATGAAATTCCTGAAACTTCTGAGAAGGGTAAAGAAGTCGTAAACCCATCTGTTCCTCTCCAGATCAAGAAGATGATGGGAGAAATAATGACACACATCCCGAAAGAGGGGTTCAAGAAAGATTCGCATAATCCAAATGCGAGGGCTACCTAGAATTATTTTGTGGTGGAGGATTTGTCACAAACCCCTTGCGCGGTGACTGCAATGGAGGTCCTCCAAATTTTCCCTTCGCAGAGAAAGGCTCTGCTAGCTACCTTAGGATCCAATAAGACCTATAATCCAGGAACGATCATGCTTGATACGACTGACTTGAAGCCTCATCTCCCATACCACATTGTGTTTTAGATAGTGGTGGCTCACCCCACAAAATATTTTACTCGGAACATTTTTTGTGCGGTGGTTGATGAGGGTGCCTCAACATGCGTGATGTCATTGGCGTGTTGGAAGGCTATTGGCCAAGATGTTTTTTCTCTGTCGCCTACTCTGCTTACTGCTTTTGACGGTCATTCTTTCAGAACACATGGAATCATCCCTTCTTTCCCCATCCAATTAGGAGGGAAGACCGTGTGCGTCGAAGTTGAAGTGGTCAATGCGCCTCTTGACTACAACCTTTTGTTAGGAAGGATTTGGACATATGCCATGCATGCAGTGGTTGCCACAGTTTTTTGGGTCTTGTTGTTTCCGCACGAGGGTTGAATCATGAACATTGATCAATTGTCCTTCTCTAGGCCTGACCCTTCATCGGGGGCATCCACGGTCCCAATGATTGATAACCCACAACCTGACATCATCAATGTGGGGGTTTGTTTGTGCCCACCTTTGATGGGTACGTTCGATTACCCACCTCCTTCTGGTGATTTCAAGATGATATTAGTTGTCCCCAACTAGCCTAGGGATGTGAGTTTTCAAGTGTCGTCATTTTGTACAACTTACTTTACAGATATGTGGAATCTTCCTTCCCCATAGGCTTGGATGGAAGGGATAGGGTATCCTGGAATGTATAGGGATCATGGTTGATCCTATAAAGGTTGAGGTGATAGTTCAATTTCCTCCCCCATGCACAGTCCCTCAGCTTCAAATCTTACAAGTTAAAGAAAATTTTATTCGAATTTTTATCATAAACTATGCCAAGAAGGGAGTTCCTTTCCATTAGGATGAAGTCGCTCAGCGCTCTTTCAAATTGTTGAAATGCACCCTCATGTCTTCCCCTTTGTTCTGGCCTCCCAATTATAATAAATATTTCTTATTGTATTTGGTCACTGCAGAGTTGAACATCGACATGGTCTTGGTTCAAGAGGATGATCTGCTTGAAGAGCATGTGATTTATTACCTGAGTCGAGACCTGGTTGGACCAGAACTCAACTAATCCCATGTTGAGAAGCTAGCATTGGCAGCGGTGCATGATGTCCAATGGTTCTGTCATTATATTTTTCTTCGTAAGACCACTGTCATTGCCGTTGTGAATCCTCTAGGAATTTGACTTGGATTTTTTGTCTGCAAAATCTAAAAAGTCATTGGTCTTTGCGAAACTTATCTCAGAAATTTTGGTCAAATCGGGTGATGTTACACTCGAAGAATCACTGATCAAAGGAGATGTTTTTATGATTTCATCTTCGAACCCCTGGTATGGAGATATACTAGTCTATCTCCAGACTTTGAATTTCCCCATGTCTGCTTCTCGCGATGAGCGTCGACGTATATGTCATAAGGAGAAAAACTATCTCATTCTTGATGACACTTTGTATCGTTTGGGTGTAGATTTCATCCTCTGCCAGTGTCTCACTCATAAAGAAGTAGAACTCGTTCTTAACGACTGCCACACTGGAGCATGTGGTGGTCATTTTTCTGGGTTGGAAACAACCCAAAAGATTCTACAAGCAGGTTATTTTTGTTTGATGTTGATCAAATATTGCATTGAATTGGTCAAGAAGTGCCACCCGTGTCAGATATTCTCTTGGAAGTTGAGGGCCCACCCTGCTCCCATGTTTACCATCATTATAGTTGGTCCTTTCACCAAGTGGGGGATTGATTACACTACATCTCACCCGGCTTCATCTAGGGGGCATCGTTATATCATTGTAGTGGTAGACTACTTCAAAAAGTGGGTTGAGGCTATGCCGAATTTCAAATATGATGGTGAAACAAAATCTCTGTTTATTTTTAACCAGATTGTAGTAAGGTTCGACATCCTGAAGGAGATTTTCACTGACCATGGAAGTCACTTTGAGAAAAAAATGATGTCTGAGTTAACATCAAATATTGGGTTGAGGCAAGAAAACTCATCACCTTACTACCCACAAGTGAATGGTCAGGTGGAAGCTATGAATAAGTCTCTTAAGACTATTCTACAGTGAACGATCAATTCTGCCAAGTCAAATTTGAATTTGATATTGTAATCGACATTGTGGGTCTACTGAGCATCTATGAAGACTTCAACTAGTTTCTCACCTTTTCAACTCGTCTATGGGATGGAAGCAGTCTTGCTAATAGAGTGTCAAATCCCATCTCTAAAGTTGGAAGTACAATTATTTCCAGACACTTCATGACTTGAGGAACACTTATTATATCTCAAGCAGCTCGATGAGCAGCGACGTGATGTAATCTTGGCTAACAAGGATCACAAGCAAAAATTCAAGTGTCAGTAAAATCGGTTTGTTCATCCTCATATTTTCTCTGAAGGTGACCTTCTCCTGGTCTATGACCAAGATAAGGATCCTCTGGGGACAGGAAAGTTCAAACCCATGTGGTTCAGACCTTTCATCATGAAGGAGGTACTAAATAAGGGCGCTTATCATCTGGTTGACTTCAAAGGGAAATCTTTAGTGGAGCCTAGAAATGGGCTCTACCTCAAGAAGTATTACCCGTAGGTGGGTCGCTTTGGGTGACTTCTTGTACATATGTATAGTTCTTATATAGTTATATGTTTTATATTTTTATTTTATGGATGTGTCATTTTTTATGTCATCTTTTTCACTGTGGCAGATGTCATGTGAATCAGAGGTATTTTTTGGGTTCGCAGACAATGCTATCCAAAACACTGAGAGGATTGCTTATGTATCTTGGGTGATCTTCACACCTCAAGGCCAATTGATATCTTCTAGAGGTATTTGTCTAGGTGATGCCACAAACAATTTCACCAAATACAGTGTAGTGATAGAGTTTCTTCATGACGCTTTGTCTCATGGTATCTCTCACCTATCGTTCTACTTAGATGCACAACTGGTTGTGTCCCAGTTAAATGGGATTTACCACATTTATGATCCCACTCTACACCAAAAATTCCTTAGGGTACGTCTCTTAGAACGATGCTTTGATTACATTACGTATATCCATGTTCCTAGGAGATTGAATCAAATCACATATACTCTAGCTAATCATGTATTAGATTGGCATATTACACACACATAAAAAGAAGCACACACATACACATGTACATACATTGTAAAAATGTGATCCATAAGACATAAAAAATGTAAATACACACACACACACACACACACACA
>ML781182.1:574353-630818 GCA_009831015.1 Picea engelmannii | reverse complement strand
TCAAAAATATACAAAAAGTGCCCTCGACATGTAAGTGGTCCACCCTAAGCTAAGCAAGGGGCATGTTGGCCCAACCATAGTGAACAACGACATTTTCCAAACACCAAAAAATATGGACCCAGGTATGTGGCACCCGAACTACATGAGGCTGCATAGATGGCAGGAGGTCCTCTATCTCGGCCATGGGCACTGTACGAGTGAGTGCGGTGAGGTTCCACTCCACCCGTCTCAACACTCTCTCGGCCTCTCCGGCTGGAGGTCGCCCTGCTGGTGCTTCTTGTGCTACCTCTGGTTGAGAACGCCACCTTCTCCTTGCAAAATCTACTGGACGCATTGGCCCCACATAAGTACGTAATAGATACATAGTTGTCATATACTTTGGTACACATAAAAATGATATATATAAGACGACAATAAAAATTTAAAAACTTTTAAAACAAAACATACCTCTCTACTCACTCTACTCCGAGAGGTATAGACATATCATGATCCCTGGAGAATTTTATTCCAGCATAGGGGTAGTCCTCTATAGCCGAAACCTGTCGAGACCACCAGTCAAAGAAATTATAGTCAAAGGCCTCAATGGTCCTCCATCCCCCTTATCGCGATGATAACGTCTCCCACCTACACACTACTGGGCAGGAGGCCACGTTCCCTCGTACTGTATCTCGTGGACTGAGCCTAGGTACTCTCTTGAAGAAAAAATAGCATAATATAGTGCCAAACCCGAAGTGTTTTTTGTTCCTCCCACGACACTATGTGAGTTGTCTCTTCATGCACTCTAGCATTGTTGTGCTCCAGTCAAACACTTGTGCATTTAATCATTGTACTGCACAATGCATGTGTGCCCTAGAGGCCTAATGTAAGGTCATTGATCAAGTGATCTACCCAATAAGAAAAACTATCACTTTCAGTGATAGGTTGGTAATTTTGTGGATTGGCACCTAAGAACCCACTTTATCTGTGTCAGCCCCGCAGTGTTGCCTGATCGACTTGGCAATGTTGTGAGGCCCGGGAGGAAAATCACGAAGGTTGAATAGTTCCCCTCTCCTCGAGAGGCCGATCAGAAAATAAATATCCTTATTCATTGAACAACTTCCCCTCGAGAAAAAAGGCCTCAGCGTAAAGGTGCTATTAATCCACCAAGGCATTCATCATCCTGGGTTGTGCCCTCATGAATGAACACCAGAAAAATTTCCACAACCTGCATTGTTTTAATGCGATGACAGTAGCAGGGTCTTCTTCTACCAAAAGATTAATTTCTTCATGCTCCCCCTCTCTCCAGTGGACATACATCCTGTCAATGACAAGTTCAAAGGGGAGTAAGATATTGTATTTACTTTTTTCCTTTAACTTTTTTAGGGTGTACGCGAGTTGTAGTGAGAACAGTCGCGTATGCACGCAGGCAGAGTATTTTATGCCCACAGTCATACGTGGTATTTCCTTGGACATCCCGTGGTCATACATGGGCTGTCCTTGGACAGCCCGCATACACGCAAGGCCGCCCCTTTTTAAGAGTGCCCCACCCCCCCAAAAAAAAAAAAAATTAAAATTAATTCAAGAAAGAAGTATGGAAATGCAGGAGGAGATAGTTTGTACTTACTTGATCTAAGTGGAAGTTCGTTTTGTCCTATGAAGCTCCCAAAATCAAATCTTTTAGCAAAGGGGTGTTTTCGGATTTTTGGTCAATTCTCAATTTGCAATGGTGATAATGAGTTGTTAGCTTCTATTTATAGACGTTTTTGGCCCTTTTGTCATTTTTGAACCCTTTTGTCAGTTTTTCTGGCTTGTAAATCATTTAATGTGGTTCTTGAGTTTCTCATTGGATGTTACGATACACTTCACTTTTGGTTTGGAAAACTTTTTGGGATATGGTTCACTTTTAAAGATTCTTTGGTAAAAGTCATTTTTCCAAATTTGTGCATTTAAGTTAGGATTCCACCTCCACTTTTTGCATCTCATTGTATTTTTTTCTTTTCCATAGGATCAAACCCACCGAATTGTGACACATAATTGTCATTGTTGCTTTAGAAGTGTCATAATTTGGTGGTAGAGCCTACCTCTACATGGATTCCCTAGGTAGATCCTGGTTGCAATTTTGTTGTCCATGTTGTCATTAATGAATTTAGGCTCAGGATTCCTTGTTAGCCTTGTCGATTGAGCCTCATACATCTAATATGTCATCACTCTTGACCCCACCCTCGGGACTCCCAAAAAATGAGTCTTATTTTAAGCCATTTTCAGACTCTTTAAACATGAAAAGATTGTCGAGTGATATTGTTGTCCTTCATGCTCGCCAAACTAAAATTTGAAGGCACGTCTGTGTTATTGGATAAATCCGTAGGTACGGACACTGACCGATCTCCCTAGATCCACCTGGATCTTGAACAAAGCAATCCACCTGGATCTAGAACAAAGCAAGACAGAACATGACTCTTTCCCTAGATTTTGACCATTGAATTAAATAGGAGGCAATAACTAATAAAATACCTTATTATCGCTTCCTATGGTCTTTGTTTCTCCCTCTTCGCTCCAGTGCTCTCGTGCAGTCAAGACCAAGACAACACAAACCAACCAAAGTGAAGAAAGCACAATCTATTCAATGATCAATCTATGTATATGATCAAGGAATTATACAATAAAGTGGAAATAGCTTTATGGGAAAGGGACACATTACTGTATCATATTAATGGAAAGTAAAGATTACAACCTGAGCCTTGATGTTGCAAACTTCCTTTTGATGGCCCTTAGCTCCGACACACACACTTGCTCACTTGCATGAAGAAGATCAAAACCCTTATGATATCCTTGCTGGAGTTTCCTAGCCTGCTATTCAAGCTTCAATCCTTCACACAATTCTTTCAGCAATTCTCCAATGAATCTTGCGTAACCTTGCTTAACCTTTTCCATGAGAATTCCCTCAATATATAGGAGAGAATGAATTAGTTACTTGGATAAGATTGATCCCAAAATATCAGGGAATCCAGTACTAGGATAACCATTTGAATGCCATCTCATCCTTCTAGAAGATTCCCTTCTAGAAGCATCAAGAATTCATCTTTTTCCTTGCTTTAGAAATAGTTCGCACCCTAGCAGTTCAACACAGTGCGAACTTCTTTCACCCTGGCTTAAGGAAGCATGCGAGAATCATGCATTCTCATAGAAAAATATACTAGCAGCTTGCGAACAGTCTTCAAAAATGAGCTTTCTGGAAGAGATGAAAATAACTTTTTCTCAGGAGAAATTTCTTATGAAGAGCCTGAGTACACCATCGTTAATACATCATCATGATGACAAAAATTATGCGTAATAGAATTCCCCCCAAAGTATGAGGTTGGAACTAGTGACAACCGATAGACTTTGTAAGTTGCATGTGTGTGTCGGGAACTAGGAGCACATCTAATCGGAAACCTGCGAACAACCAAGCATCTGCAGAATATCATATATATCAATTCTGAGGTAGACATTCCCATACTCAGATCACATATTGATGACATTATAGAAATGGTTCATGGCCACCAATCATACACTATGGATCCATGCCGTCAAAATATAGCATAGCCACCGGAATACACTGTGGACCTATGCGATAAATTTAAAATCAAGACGACATAACCACGAGACATACACAGTGGATCTATGTGTCACAAATTATACATACTCCATCGCAACCTGGATCACAAAGATGATATCCAAGGTCTTCAATTTCATCGCCCAAAGTACGAATCTAATTATGTGATTACATGTGTTGAAGTCGAACATGGTAGAAACCACTTGATTACCGGTCATTGATGAAACCGTTAACAAGTGCTAGGGAAATCACCATTGATGTCAATGACTCCCAAGGTACCATAGTATAATCCATAGAGTGTGAATAAATGAGTTGAAGTCGAACATCTTATGGAATCTTTCGATCAGGGGTTGATGATATAAACCCACTGTCGAAAGAGAGGAAACCTGCCATTGAGGCATGCAAGCTCCAAGGTACCAAATAATTTCTACGTCTTGATTCCAGATAATGAGATGAAGTCGATGGAACAAAACTCATCATTGGAGGGCCTTGATGTATCCCCCATCAATGACACGAAATGAGTAACAGATTTTGAAGGTGAAACAGAGTATGATGTGAATTGGACTGGACACAGGAAAGGCCGACACAGAGAGAATGAATAACTGCAGATGGCCGACTCAATATAGGTTTCATATGGACTTCTCTTGAACATATGAATGACACGACCAATGATTTGGCAGCATTGACTCAAAGACGACACAGGGAATGACCTTGTAATCAATCGAATGAGAGAAAAAATGGATTTCCCAAACCGGCTTCAAATGATGAATAGGGGGTGTTATGTTCAAGAGCGACACTTACTGCCAATCAATACGAAGATGAAAACATATCCCTTTCCCAAATTTCCCCCCACCATTTCTGGTGAGTACCTCTTTATTTTTACGCAAGCTTGAGGAGGATAACATATGCTTGTTGATGTAAGCTCATCCTTCGGACGAGTCCCTCGGAGTATGTTTAACAAACCCTAAGAAGGAGTGGTTCAGTCCCATCATAGGTCTGTCAATGTTTTTTTAACGAGTCTAGAGATAGAAAACTCGAAGGTTTTCCAAGATTATAGAGTTTGGAAAAACACTTAAAAGAGAAATCTCTCAGTTCCTTTTTCATAAAGTAGTCTGATGAGACCAAAAAAAGATAAATTATCGCTCAACAGACGCTTTCTTCAAATACTTTAACGAGCGTGAAAATAGCAAAGTCGCTCGGAAATCTTTTCATGTTTAGAGAGTCTAAAAAGAGATTAAAGAGAACTCCAGGGGGTTCCTTTTTCGTATAACTTTTACGAGTCCGAAAAAGTGATAAAAGTATACTCAGTTACATTCTCAATTATTCACGAGCACTAGAAAGAACAAAGACTAAGCTCGGTAACTTATTCTCATGTATTTATGAGCATGAGAAAGAACAAAGACTAAGCTCAGGATTGTTTTCATTTTTACGTAAGATTTAAAACAAAACAAAACTATGCTTAGACATGGTTTCATTTTTACGCAAGCTTGAACCAGAGGGAACTATTCTTGAGGTAAGTGGGTTCATTTTTACACAATCTTGAACCATAGAAAACTATGCTTGGACTTCCCAATGCATATCACATGGCTGGTTGGTACTTAACCCCCAGCTTAAGAAACTAGCAGCTCAACTTCATCATGAAGTCCAGAGGCTAGAAGTAAATGCCCCCCAAGCTTCGTTTCATCCAACTGCAAAGGAGAATGAAATGAAGCTTCAAATACTAGACGAAGGACTTGACTCAAACAGAGAGGGGGAAAACTATTTCATTTTTTAACGAGCTTGACATAGAAACAAGAACTATGCTCGTAACCTCTGTTTCATTTTTAACGAGGTTTCCACAAAGACAAAAAACTATCCTCGAGTGGTTTCATTTTTTAACGAGCTTGAAATTAGAAAAATATGCTCAAAGACCTCTGTTCCTGATCATGGATTCGAAGAGGACAATGCTCCGGAATGACACCATGTCAAGGGACAAAACTCGGTCATGGCTTCCAAGAGGTCTTCACTAGACGGAAGAAACACACTCTGGAAGGACACCATGTCGAGGGTCACGACAGGAGGAAAGAAATCAGACTCTAACAACCCTATCGAAGAGATCACCATGTCAACTACTGGATCTAAGTCATCATAAGTTGAATCCATGGGCGACAATGCCACATAATTGACCTGTGGCGGGGGTGATACCGTCTGCATATAAGAACCATTTAGGGAGGCAATCTAGGCGGGGTCAATGAATGAAAGTTGATCAACAGTCACAACCCATCCATCGTGAGGGAAAGATATCACACGAAAAAGAGTAGAAACAATAGCTTTCATGGCATAGACATAATCTCGCCCAAGGAGTAAAGAGAAATCCAAGGGCTCTTGGACTACCATGACATCAATGAAGACAATTTTCCCTCCCAAAGTTACATGAAACTGAGGAAGGGTCCCTAAAGGTTGACTAGTTCATCTGTTAAAAGCTAACAGATTCTGCGTAACCGGTGCAAGTGGAGGATTACCCAAAGATTTCCAAGCAATAGAGGAGAAAATACTAACAGACGAACCTTCATCTATCAACGTTTGGGGAACATCCCGACCACAAAACTGTACTGTAATCTGGAAAGGAATGTAAGAGGGAAGACAAGGTCCAGTTAGCACACCCCAATCAAAACGGATGGCCTCATTACTTGGAGGGAGTTTCACAGGAGAAGGAGGAATACCTCCTGACACAACAGAGTCTGTATCAACGAGAAAAACTTGGGCAGTATCGGTTTTACTCTCTAGTGGGAGAGTAGGATCGACCGATGATGAGATCATATTGACCACTTGGGTTTCATTATCCAAGGGGAGAATGGGGTCGACAGGTGTAAACGGATTGACCGCTTGGGTTTCACTCTCGAACGGGAGAGTGGGGTTGACTGAGGATGGGATCAGATCAACCATTTGGTGTACTGGTTCATCCAAAGACGTGACCATATTGACCACTTGATCACCCGGACTGACCGACAGGGGAACCAGATTGATCATTCCATCAACTACAGGTGGGTTGAGAGAAAGCTTGTGATAAGAAGCTGGAAGTTGAGGCTGTGAAACATTCATGTCTTCCAGTAATTTTGAGGCTTCGTCCATATGAGGACAAAGGTGAGTGAGATGACTCCCTTTGCATAACATAGATGTGAACTTGATGCTACATTTCTTCTTCCCAACCGTATCATGGTTGGTTGACGGGGGCTTGTCAACATGTTGTTCAGAGGCTAACGACGTGGGTTGGAGAGGATGTGTAGACCATACTTCTATAACCTTGGATAGACTAGGGAAATCCTTAAGAATATGGCTACCCTTACAAAGCCTTCAAGGGTACTTGGGCTTACGGGTTGTTTGGGTGATCTTGACATCATCAATATTCCCATCACGATTAACAGTAACTAGTTGTTTTCCAACATGTTTGACAGTGGTTGGAGGTGTCGACCCTTGTTTATCTTTCTTCTTCTTAATCTTTCATTTCTTCTTCTTCTTATTCACCGAGTTACTAGCTTCATAACTTTCACACGACGAATAAGAAGAAACAGAAGGCGAAGAAGACCTTACTGGTGAAGAAGGTGAATGATCAACATGAGGTTGATTCTCTTGGGGGGAAGTGCTTGTGACTGAAGCACTAACTGCATTCGGGATTACCTGAGTGGAAAACAACCATACCTATAATCCAATAGTGAGACCTGGAAGGCTCAAAGTAGCAATGTGAGGAGGACCAATGTTTCCATAAGAAGGAAAAACAAAAGGTTCCCCTGGAGCAGGGGTTCGTTCATTGGTCATTTCGGGAACTGACGCCATTAAAAAAAAAAATCCAATCTAGAGTCCTCTAAGGAAAACGAACAACACACACTAAAAATCTAGGAAGCAAGCAAACAAATAAAACCTTATCACAATGAACTCACTAGTAGGTGATGAAATCCAATGTCGTGGGAACAAAGTAAGAAGGGGCTTGAGATAGAGCGGGTGGAAAAGTTATGTTGACGATCTGCTTAACGGACTTACACCCTGGTGCAAGCTCCCACACATAATCGTGGGTATACCCTCCAAGGAGCCCGAGTGAGTTTGGCCAACGTCGATTCCAGGTACCGTGAAGACTTGCCCCTCCACAGTCACTTCATGTAAAGAACCTAGAGAGATAGGCCACCAAGGTTACCAATTACTACAATGATGCCTGGGGAAACAATCAACAGTCTGATCCACGTGCAAGGGCAGGGTATCTAGCGCGAAATCAACTTGAAAGGCTTCCACTCATCATTGTGGGTATACCTCTCAAGCGACCCCCATAATACGTGCAACATCTACACCAAGACCAACAAAGCAGGGTGAGTAACTCTGTTAGTCTCAATGCAACCTCGTGATTGACCCTTGTGTTAGAAGGGCTTTCCAAGACAAAATGTAATAAGTGGATTTAACCACCCCCTAACTCAAGATTCTATGTTTGTTTGCAACTTTGGAAAGTTATCTTTCACACCTATTCCAAATCCCTACAACTAATCTAATGTAGGTTTGCTACCAGAAAAGATAAAAATGTCTAATCAATTTTTATAAGCGCTTTATTTTATGGTTGTTGTTACTCAGAAGGAAGATGGCATGGACAATATGGTGTTTTGACCAACTTGAAAATTATGCAAAAATATGAATATGCAATCTTTTCATTTCAATGAAAGCTATGCTACGAGAAGGAGAAAACATTTATCATTCCCATATGCACGATGTTCCAAAATATATTAAACTCATCAATATCAAGATTCTCAAGAAATGAGAAAAAGGTATTGAACACCAATGCACAGAAATGAGAAAAAATGCCAAGAATCATGCAATTTCGCTACTTCAAATGCAAGGATGCCCCCAATCTAATATAAAGAAAGAAATTAAATCTTTTTGTTTCACAAATTTCACTAAAAGAAATAATGAACTTTCTTAAAACAAAGAAACCCAAACTAAAAGTTTTTTCAATTGCATGAGGAAAGTGATCTTTCAAAACAACAAGCAAATGATAAAGACCAAGAAAACTCAACTTTTAACTGATCATCGGTTCTTAACTAATCAAACACACTTAGATTATGAAATCAGAGAGAATGGTTTTTCCAAGAAAAGTCAAGAAATGAAAGTCAAGAAAAAAGTGACAAGAAAAGCCTTGCAATCCCAAGACTGTTCATGCACACAAATGAAGACAAGAAAGACACCAATCAATGGTCCAAGAAACACTTATGAGGCACTTAAACTGATCTGGGCAGTTGAAGATGCCAAAACTCAAATCCAAAAAATTTGAAAAAATTGAGTTCGCAGGCTGGTAGTATTACACCGTGCGAGAATCACTGATTCTCGTAGGTGACCCTTGAGAAGGGTGCGAGAACCTCGCATTGAACCTTAAAGGCAGAGTGTGAACCCTACCATTTTTCGCAGGCTGTAATGAAGTGCAGTGCGAGAATACCTTAACATAATCAAAATTATGGAAAATGAAGCAAAATTTAAAAAGGCCTCTGGACCCAGAGGGTCTATCAGGATATCCTGAAGACTCAGAGACTGATAGGACATGAGAAAAGTGAAACTAGAGCAAATGGCCACAGAAAAATACCAAAAGCCACAAAGAAAAGGGAATTGTTTCCCAGTGGAGTCACCAATTTTGTTATTGGATAAATCTGTAGGTGCGGACACTAACCGATCTCCCTAGATCCACCTGGATCTAGAACAAAGCAAGATAGAACATGACTCTTTCCCTAGATTTTGACCATTGAATTAAATAGGAGGAAAGAACTAATAACATACCTTATTATCACTTCCTATGGTCTTTTTTTCTCCCGCTTCGCTCCAGTGCTCTCATGCAATCAAGACCAAGACAACACAAACCAACCAAAGTGAAGAAAGCACAATCTATTCAACGATCAATCTATGTATATGATCAAGGAATTATACAATAAAGTGGAAATAGCTTTATGGGAAAGGGACATATTACTGTATCATATTAATGGAAAGTAAAGATTACAACCTGAGCCTTGATGTCGCAAAATTCCTTTCGATGGCCCATGGCTCCGACACACACACTTGCTCACTTGCATGAAGAAGATCAAAACCCTTATGATATCCTTGCTGGAGTTTCCTAGCCTGTTGTTCAAGCTTCAATCCTTCACACAATTCTTTCACCAATTCTCCAATGAATCTTGCTTAACCTTTCTTAACCTTTTCCATGAGAATTCCCTCAATATATAGGAGAGAATGAATTAGTTACTTGGATAAGAGTGATAACCATTCGAATGCCATCTCATCCTTCTAGAAGATTCCCAGTACTAGGAATAACCATTCGAATTCCATCTCATCCTTCTAGAAGCATCGAGAATTCATCTTTTTCCTTGCTTTAGAAAGAGTTCGTACCCTAGCAGTTCAACACAGTGCGAACTTCTCACACCCTGGCTTAAGGTAGCCTGTGAGAATCATGCATTCTCGCAGACAAATATACTAGCAGCCTGCGAACAGTCTTCAAAAATGAGTTTTCTGGAAGAGATGAAAATATTTTTTTCTCAGGAGAAAGTTCTTATGAAGAGCTGGAGTACACCATCATTAATACATCATCATGATGACCAAAATTATGAGTAACCGTCTGTCCAGTGGTAATTTACCCCTTTTTTAGTCTGGATGGTCAATTTTACGAATAAAGGTACGCTCTAGGAACTTCGGTTTGCTAGAAGAGTATTCTCATGTATAAGTTTAACCCTTGTTTGGGCTTAAGGGACTAAATTCATGAAAAAGGAACCCCAACAGAGTCCATAGTTAATCCCTTTTGAGACTCCCTAAAATTGAAAAGATTGTCTAGTGACCTTGTTCCTTCACACTCATTAAAATGGTCCATAAGAACATCCTCTACAAAGTCCATAGTTAAGCTCTTTTTAGACTCCTTAAAATTGAAAATATCGTCGAGTGAGCTTGTTCTTTCACACTCATTAATTGGTTCATAAAAACATCTACTGGCATGAGTTTACCCCTTTTTTTTGGCCTGTAGATTAAGGAGAAAAAAGGTACAGCTCAGGAGATTCATCTCACCGGGAGAGTTCTCCTAAGTAGATTTTATACGTTTTTGGGCTAAGGAAACTAAATCTAGAAAAAGGCTGGGAGTCCATAGTTAAACTCTTTTCAGACTCCTTAAAATTGAAAAGATTGTCGAGTGATCTTGTTTGTGTCACACTCGTTAAAATGGTTTTGAATAGATGTATTTTTAGTTCTAGTTTATCCCTTTTTTGAACCAACTAGACTACCTTTGAAAAAGATACCCCAACGGAGTCTTCTTTTATGCTTTTTCAGAATCTCTAAAAATGAAAAAAGGTCGAGCTTACCTTCTTTGGTCTCTTGAAAAATACATTGAAGGGGGTTTTATCGTGTCTTGATAACCGCATTTTCATCTCTATGTCTTTGGCCTAATGTCATCTCCATGTTTCTCTCCACTGAACCTTTGAAGCATGCCTTATACACAAGACTTGTAGCACTTTGCCTTTGGGACCTGACACCTTGACCCATGAAGGAATTTTCCTGAGTGTCCTTTCCCTACACATGTCTCCTTGCTATGAGAATTAGTGTGTAGAAACCTTTCTGTTACCATACTTCGTGGAAATATAATGATAACTCTCTGATTATAAAACAACATGCATTTAAGAAATGAAACAAATTTAGAGCTCAGAGTAAGTCTAAAAATTACTTCTATCATAATTTTAAACATGGAATTAGCATTAATTCATATGCACAATAGAATACATGATAATTATAAACACACAGACATGCAGAAACATAAATTAAAACATCATATGGTACTTATCTTGGAAACAATAGTAGTTCCACCAACCAGGTGCAAGCCTTCCACGAACCTCCCAACCTTAAACCACACTGCTCATCAACTCAACAGTGGTCACCCCCGAGCTAGTACTAAGCTCCATCCCAATGTAAGGAATTCTAGGCTAGGTTGAGTTTACAGGGAAAACACACAGTCACAAGGAAGGAATTCTCTCCCAGGAACCACTCATGCTCACTTCCCATAGACTCTCCTTCCCCACATGCTTGTTCCATCCCAGGAATATACACCTTCTCTGTCACCTAGATAGTCCTTTGGCTGCTAACCTCCCTTTCCTTGGATTACAACAACAGACCGGTTCGGAAGTCTTCGAGCTCTGTGGTAGCTACAGGGTTCCTTCCAAGAGTTCTCTCCTTCCTCTTCGCACTCCCTCACCTAGAGAGGATTTCTCATAGGCCAACAACCTGTTCTTCCAACCTCAATCACCTCTCTCACCTGGAGAGAGTGTTGTGCAAACTAGCCAACAAGCCACACACAATCCAGAACTGCGTGGCCACAACAACCGACAGGGAAAATAGACACAACTTTCCAATAGGTTCAATAATGGTGAATGGTCTCATGGATATGGCTTCAGACAAGACTCCACGCATAGGCTCGATGCTCAGATAGAGGATGCTTCAGCTTTCCAGAAATTAACGCCAGTTATTCCAAATCAACACATAGACTTTTTCCTGTTCAGAGGGCGTACGGGGTATTCTTACAGAGGTCAGATCATTCATGTTCAGATGGTCGGGTAGAATGGAGGAGGAACCCCCATCATGGCTCATCTCATCCATTTTATTTGCATGGGCTCGGGTTGGCACTTGTCACCCATGAAACTGCATGCATTCCTTCAGCATGTGCTCCTTCCATTTGGAAGTTGCTTGTCTTTCAAAAAAGAACTTAGGATAAAACATAATATTCACATGTCTTTTGGAATAATATTTTAATATTATTCCCCAAGGACTTAAGCCCCCTAGGCTTAACACTTAGCCCCCTTTTTCCACCTTCCATCCCCTAATCCCTTTCCCTCTCTATGGATTCTTAGTCCCCCATCACTCATTGATCATGTCGGCCTGCACGCGGTAGTGTTTATATTTTATTAATGTGTTGCATGCATACAGGTACAAAATCAGGCCCTTGGCCTACAACCCTTAGTCTCTCTGGCCTAACAATCACATAATCCCACCAGCTTATATATATACTTGGTTCAAGAGCCTATAAAACATATTTACAATTCATTTCACAAGTATGATTTACAATAGGGCTCGACCTTGGGGACATTACAATCCCCCTCCCTTATTTTTTCACTGTCCTCAGTGCAACTTTACACTGCATCTGCAAGCTTTTCAAAATTTTCAAAAAGATGCAGATACTCTACCCGCATAATATATTCATGCTCCCATGTCGCATCCTCAGGACTGTACTAGGTCCACTGGACCTTTACAAGCTCTATGGCTCGATTCCGGAGCTGTTTTCTTTTCCTGTCCAATATGCACATAGGATGCACTTGTAGGACACCTTCTGGTTCCACCTGAATCACATTCCAATCGATAACATAATTAGCATCAGGTATATATCTCTTAAGCAGTGAAACATAAAATACATTATGTACAGTCATATATGCAGGTAATGAAAGCATGCATGCAACTGGCCCAATCCTTTCTAGGATTTCAAAAGTCCCACAAAATCTTGCTGCCAACATGACACAACTTCCCAGCTTCAGGGAACTCCTATTAGTTTTTACTTTCAGGAAAACATGATCACCCACTTTGTATTCTCTGTGGGTTCTATTCTTATCATCATAACTCTTCTGCCTGTCCTGGGCAACCTTCAAATTCTTTTTAATTCTGATCATTTGGTCTTCCATTTCTTTGAGCAGCTTAGGCCCAACTACTTCTCTATCAACTAGATTATCCCATCTCATTGGAGTGTTTCACTTTCTTCCATAAAGTGCTTCAAATGGGCTCATCTTCAACGATGCATGATACCCATTATTGTAGGCGAATTCTACCAAATACATGTAGTCTTCCCATCTTGATGGTTTATCCATCACATACATTCTCAACATGTCTTCTATTACTCTGTTCACCCTCTCTGTTTGTCTGTCAGACTCAGGATGATATGTTGTACTAAAGTTCAGATTCATTCTGAATCCTTTGAACAGTCCTTTCCAGAAATTTGAGGTGAATTCCAGGTCCCTATCAGACACAGTCGTCTTAGGAATTTCATGCAAGTGTGCCACTTCTTTTAAGAAGATATCAGCAACATCTGTTTCCTTGTGAGTGGTTTTCAGTGGAATAAAATGGGCAATTTTTGTAAGCTTGTCCACCACCACCATGATTGAATCATGATGCTTGCTTGTTCTGGGAAATCCTGTGATAAAATCCATTGTCACCACTTCCCATTTCCACTCAGGAATGGGTAAAGGCTGCAACAACCCTGCTAGGTGCCTATGCTCAGCCTTAATTTTATGGCACTCCATACATCTGGCGATGTATTCAGTGATTTCTTTCTTTAGACCTAGCCAAAAGTAATGGATTTTGACTGCTGCTACAGTCCTCTGATATCCAGGATGTCCAGCATAATCCACGTTATGAATTTATTTTAGAATTGCCAGCTTCAATTCTCGAACATTGGGTACCTACACTCTGTTTTTATACAAAATTAATCCATCATCTTCCAAGGTGTAACTTCTTGGGGGATGTGGTATCTCACGCTGCTATACCTTTTCTACCAGACCTCTGTACTACAAATCAACATTTGCATCTTCCAAAATTCTATCCTTAATCTTAGTCCTATACATGCCAATGGTTGTAGCATGTAATTCATGCACTTTTCTGCTGAGTGTATCAGCCACCTTATTTTGTTTCCCTTTGATATGCTTGATATCAAAGTCATATTCACACAAAAACTCCAGCCATCTAGTTTTTCTGGCATTTAAATTCGGATGATCAAATAAATACTTCAGACCATTGTGGTATGTTCTCAATTCGAAACTCCTCCCCATGAGGTAATGTCTCCATTTCCTCAATGCGTGGATGATTATTTCCATCTCTAAATCGTGAGTGGCATAATTCCTTTCATGCTCTTTCAACTTTTGGGATTCATAACAGATTACACATCCCTCTTGGCTGAGACCTCCTCCCAACCCCTCCTTACATGCATCTATGCACACCCAAAAATCCATATTTGGATCTACAATCCTCAGGATTGGAGCGTTGGTTAACAACTGCTTCAATCGCTGGAAACTGTTCTCACACTCTTCATTCCACTGAAACTTCTTCTCCTTCCTTTGCAAGGAAATAACATGGTGAGCTAACTTTGAGAACCCTACTATAAACCTTTTGTAATAGTCCTCCAGACCCATAAAAGATCGAACTTCCGCCACATTCCTTGGCGCTAACCATTCTCGGATGGCCTCAACCTTTTCAGGATCCACAATAATCCCTTCTTCTGAAATAATATGTCCCAAGTAATGGATCTTCCTTTGATAAAATGAGCATTTGCTCAGCTTGGCATACAACTGGTGTTCCCTCAACATTTGCAGCACCATTCTCAGGTGTTTGTCATGCTCTTCCTCTGACTTGGAATACACCAAGATCTTTTTCAGGAAGACTATGACAAACTTGTCTAAATAGTCCCTGAATACACCATTCATTAAGCACATGAAAACAACAGGTGTGTTTGTCAGTCCAAATGGCACCACTGTGAATTCATAATGACCATACCTTGTTCTAAAGGAGGTCTTGTTGATGTCCTCATCATTTATTCTTACCTAGTGATATCCAGATCTGATATCTATCTTCAAAAATATTTTTGCACCTTTCAACTGATCGAAAAGATCATCTATCCTTGGCAGAGGATACTTGTTTTTGACAAGTACCTTGTTCAACTACCGAAAATCAATGCACAACCTCAATGTCCCATCTTTCTTCTTCACGAGTAGGACCAAGGCACCCCAAGGTGACACGCTTGGGTGAATGTACCCCTTCTTCAAAATCTCTTCAAGATGCATTTGCAACTCTTTCAGCTCTGGCGTACTCATTCTATAAGGAGCCTTTGAAACTGGAGTTGCTCCTGGTATCAAATTTATAGAAAAATTGATGTCCCTTTTTGGAGGTAGTCCAGGTACCTCATGAAATATGTCTTTGAACTCTGTGAGTAACTCATGGTCTCCAATATTTGGGACTGCATCTCTGGATGCTTATTCCACACGAGCTGCAAATAATTGACATCCCTTCCTGTAGCACTTCTTCAGCTGCATGGATGAGATTTCTCTGACAGCCACAGTTCTGGGAATTCCTTGGAATGTTTTTTGATTTCCCTCTTCGTCCAGACATGTAAACCTCTTGTTACGACAATCCAGGAGGGCATGGTGCTGGTCCAACCAGTCCATCCCAATTAAGCAGTCATAAGAGCCTAAAGGCAGAATATTCAATTCAGCCTTAGTGCTCAATCCTTTCATGTCCACTAAACAAGAGTTAACCAATTCAGTGACCTTCCTCTTAGTCCCTGTAGCCAACTGCACTAACCAAGACTTTTCATGTTTGCTTATTGATAAACAAAAACTTTCCACCACCCTGGGATCTACATAACTATGGCTAGCCCCTAAATCAATTAAAATAATTAGTGGTCGGTTTTTAATCATACCTTCCACTTCAATCATGTGCGATTGAAATTTTGCTTGATTATTGTCTAGGGCTGCGTAGATCCTTGGCATCCTACTGCCCATATCCTCCACTGTTTTAGCTTGCTGAACAGTATGGATAGTTCTCGCTGTATCTTTTCTATGGGGGCAGTCTCTGTACATATGGTTCCCTTTACAGCCCCAACACTCCATAGGTGATGGTCTGGGCATTTTCTCACTCCCTTCAGCCTTCCTGGGCTCTCTAAAGGATGGCTGTCCCTGAGGACTGTTTATGAAAAAGGGAGGCTTGTTTCCCTTCTGCCTCTGTTCCTTATTAAACCTCTTCTTGTCATCCCAAGCCTTCTGAAAGGTAGGATTTTCTCTTTGTTGTTCATACAAGCATTTTTCCCTTCTTATTGTTTCTTCCATAGTCTTAGGATCATCATACTAAATCTTATCACTGATGGTAGGTGGCAGTCCACTCAAATACCTCTAAATCTTGACAGTCTCATCTTTGATGAATGGAACATACTTCAGCAGTTCCATGAAAATTTGTTCGTACTCATCAATGGTCATGCTGCCGAGCTTGAGTTCGAAGAACTCCTTCATATTTCTGTCATAATATCTTTTAGTCAGGTATTTCTTCTCGAAATACCTCTTAAACTCCTTCCAAGTGATATATTTCTCTCTGATGTGCTGCACTTGCACAAACTGATCCCACCACATGGATGCTTTTCCTTTTAGTTGGTACATCGCAATTCTTCCTTCTGCATGAGTGGAGTAGTTCTACAGTTGGAAATAATTCTTCGTTCCAAGAAACCATGTCTCGACATCTTCCTCTTTCTTATGTTCTCCATCAAACGTTGGAGGCTTGATCTTGTTCATCTCCCCTTTCAATTCGTCCTTTCCATATTTTCGGTGTTTTCTGGTAGGGGACGGGCTTGAACTACTGTGTGTTTCCTTGCCAGAATGCTTCAGGGAGAGACGATAATGTCTACTACCACTCCTCGATCTTATTCTCCTCTCAGGGGTTCTGAAACTTCTTGATCTGCTTGTGTCACTCTCTTTTTCCAATTTCTTTTCTATTCTTTCTAGGCTCTTCAACATTTTTAAGTTGAATTCACCATGTCGATCCCTGATTTTCATGAGTTTTCGGCTATCAGCTCAGCGAGGCTAGGCATCTTTCTTCAATTTTTCAATGAGTTTCATCATACATCATTCTTTATCTATCTCTTTTCCATGCCCATTAGAGTTTGTTCCTTCGACTCCCAAGTTGACATCGTTTCCTTCTCTTTCGTCCTCTGAAATGGATGCACTCCACACCTCTTCCATTTCCTTACTCAACATCTATTATTGGTTGTCCTGACACTCGTTGAACTCTTCACACACAATGTGCAATCAATCCAAAGTTTTTCAGGCCCTTAAACCTTCAAGAAAACTTACAACATTCATAAGCCAACGTGAACAAGAAAAACGTTTTGACTTCACAAAGTTTTCTGAGCTCTGTTCAGCTCTGCAAATTTTGGGACTTCAGGACTTTGGGTTTTTGGTACCCGGGAGTTCACTATGTAGTGACTCCTAACTTCTTGTCGCTACAATCCCTGAAATATGAAATTTCGGTTTTCCTTTCTCTCCGGGTCCACAGCACAACTGTCGCCCTTAAAACCTATTATGGTTCTTTAGTCTCTGATGGTTTCGGGACTTCGAAACTTTTGTACCCGAGAGTTCACTATGCAGTGACTCCTAACTCCTTGTCACTACAATCCCCAAAATCCGAAATTCTGATTTACTTTATTCTCTGGGCCCATAGCATAGTTGTCGCCCTTAGCCATAGTGGGGCGTGGTACGTTCAGAAGGGTCCACGTCACCTTCAGTGACGTCATTGGGTCCCACCACTCTTGCCTGTCTTCTCAACTCACTGGCACATGGTACACATTCATGCACCCACATCCATTCCAAGAAAAATCCATCGGTTAGACTCCTTCCTTAGATCTACAGCGTAGATCTTTTAGGAATTTCGGGGTTTCGGGCATCGGGAGTTCGTGCATCCCACATCTCGAACTTCCGTTTGCCGAAATACCGAATTACGATTTACTCTTCCACTTGATCCGATGGTCAATTCCTCTCCTACGATCTACAATGTAGATCGTTTCGGGAATCTGTGTTTCAGTAATTCGCGACTTACGAACACAAGGGTCTTCCTTTTTGGTTTCTCGGGTGCCGAAACACCATCCGGAAGCCATGTGGTTTCCCTGATGGATGGTCCTGTCAAATTTCATGATTTTTTGTATCGCGATTTCCACGTTCCTGTGCAAATCCAAAGGGTCTTTAAACCCTGTGCACATTCTCCAGATATGATGGTCAAAAGGGTTCGCCTTCCCTTCCGAACAGATCCTAAGGCTCCAACACTTCTAGTATGGAGTCCTCTCTCCCTGTGGCCATAGACCACACCAGCTGTGGTTTCACAACACTGCTATACCTCCTGAGCTTGTAGGTACATTCAAGTAACTCCTTGACACTCCAGATCATTCCAGGGTCTGGAATTGGTCCTCTAGACACAATTTCCCCTCACACCCTTGGTCCAAAGACCACTCAACTGGACCATCTAGGCTTAGTGTCGAAACCTTGGCTCTGATACCAAATTGTAGAAACCTTTCTGTTACCATACTTCACGGAAATATAATGATAACTCTCTGATTATAAAACAACATGCATTTAAGCAATGAAACACATTTAGATCTTAGAGTAAGTCTAAAAATTACTGCTATCATAATTTTAAACATGGAATTAACATTAATTCATATGCACAACATAATACATGATAATTATAAATACACAGACATGCAGAAACATAAATTAAAACATCATCTGGTACTTATCATGGAAACAATAGTAATTCCACCAACTAGGTGTAGGCCTTCCACGAACCTCCCAGCCTTAGACCACACTGCTCATCAACTCAGCAGTGGTCACCCCCGAGCTAGGACTAAGCTCCATCCCAACGTAAGGAATTCTACGCTAGGCTGAGGTTACAGGGAAAACACATAGTCACAAGGAAGAAATTCTCTCCCAGGAACCACTCATGCTCACTGCCCATAGACTCTCCTTCCCCACATGCCTATTCCACCCCAGGAGTATACACCTTCTCTGTCACTTAGACAGTCCTTCGACTACTAACCTCCATTGCCTTGGTTTACAACAATAGACCAGACCGGAAGTCTCCAAGCTATGTGGTAGCTACAAGGTTCCTTCCAAGAGTTCTCTCCTTCCTCTGCGCACTCTCTCACCTAGATAGGATTTCTCACAAGCCAACAACCTATTCTTCCAACCTCAATCACCTCTCTCACTTGGAGAGAGTGTTGTACAAACTGGCCAACAAGCCGCACACAGTACAGCACTGCATGGCCACAAAAACCGATGAGGAAAACAGAAATGACTTTCCAATAGGTTCAACAATGGTGGATGGTCTCACAGATATGGCTTCGGACAAGACTCCATGCATAGGCTCGATGCTTAGAAAGAGGATGCTTTGGATTTTAAAAAATTAACGCCAGTTATTACGAATCAAAACATGAACTTTTTCCTGTTCAGAGGGCGTACGGGGTATACTTGCAGAGGTCAGACCGTTCACATTCATATGGTCAGGTAGAATGGAGGAGGAACCCCCATCACGACTCATCTCAGCCATTTTATTTGCATGGGCTCGGGTTGACACTTGTCACCCATGAAACTGCATGCATTCCTTCAGCATGCGCTCCTTCCATTTGGAAGTTGCCTGTCTTTCCAAAAAGAACTTAGGATAAAACATAATATTCACATGTCTTTTGGAATAATATTTTAATATTATTCCCCAAGGACTTAAGCCCCCTAGGCTTAACACTTAGCCCCTTTTTCCCACCTTCCAGCCCCTAATCCCTTTCCCTCTCTATGGATGCTTAGTCTTCCATCACTCATTCATCGTGTCAGCCTACACACGACGATGTTTATATTTTATTAATGTGATGCATACATATAAGTACAAAATCAGGCCCTTGGCCTACAACCCTTAGTCTCTCTGGCCTAACAATCACATAATCCCACCAACTTATAAATATACTTGGCTCACCAACATATAAAACATATTTACAATTCATTTCACAAGTATGATTTACAACAGGGCTCGGCCTTGGGGACATTACATAGTGTGTTCCTTGCGCTTGGAATTAGTATGCTTTGCAAAACGTGTTCCGCCTTTGTAATGTAGCATTATTTTATTCCTTTTCAAGATCTTCAAAATATTGAAAAAGATAAAAAATTCAAATATACCCCAAAAAGAGGACGGAAAAAGTATTTTATTTTTATGGAAGCACAATGAGTCACCCTTGGACAAAGCACATCGTTTTGTTTGTCGTCAATAATTGGGATTGAATATGACCTTAGGAAGTTGTTCTTGCTACATAGAGTTGTGTCCTCCTCCATTTGGTTATCCTTCCAAACACATCGAGAGTTTGTGTTTCCTCCTACATCGTGAACTTATGTCAATGTCTTGCTACCTGAGTCAGATCATATCTCGTGATGTTTTCCATGAGAAATTTTACCCAACCTGAGTCGTCCTTTATGTATTTTTTCTCTTTCCCTCATGCTCGGCCATCCCCATAAGTCCAATAAAGTCTTTGTTCAAAATCAATGAAGTTCTCTGCCTGATCACTGAGATCCTCTTGTCCGTTCCCCGACAAGTTGTTGAAGACCTCTGGGTAGTGAAATTGTACACTCACATTAAACTCCTACCCGAGTTTTGAATATCTTGAAGTTGTTTCTCGAGCTATGAAGGCCTCATCTCCAGCCGTCAGGTGTGATTTGGCTTCTTGAAGATGGATACTATACATGTATATCTTTGATTTTGAGATGTAGATTCGTTGTGTATTGCTCGCAGCTACACTTTATATATTTATATGACATGGATATTTAGTGTATTTGTTTGGAATCCATGATTTATTTCATCCCGAGCATGAGTATGCCCACCTCGATGAGACAATTATTATTTTTGTAGATGGCACCTCCCGAACTCTGGTCTCGGGCTCAGTCACTTCTTACGTTGGTGAAGATTTATAATGTATTTCAGCCATCATATGCTCTTCTGAACTCACACATTAGGGGGAATATGTTATAACCATAAATTTCACCATACATGCATACCATTGCAGCCTGCGTATACCCACAAATGTTGCAAAAATTAAAAAAATTCAAGGAATTCGTTGAGATTACGGGTTATTGGGTAGTTTTCCAACTATCCCACTTCCTATAGCCCGTCACCCAACCAAATAACCATCCTTTTGTCATATAAAAGGAGGTTTTGGGGTATCATTCCTAATATAAGCATAAGAACAGTGAAACTCTTCCCATTTCACATCCCCTCCTTGCCCTAAGAATTTGCAGCCACCTTGTGAGTTGTGTGCCAGAAATTTCCATTCTTTCCTTTTTCCTCCATTATAAGCCTATGCCATTTCCCTAGAGAGAAGTGTGAGAGGAGAAAGATACGTGGAAGCAGATTTGGAGCTTGGTGAAGAGGATCCCGGACCAGGTTCGAGGAGTAGTCGTCGATCTCATTATAAGTAAACTTTGTGATATTAATAAAAGGAATACTTTTTTTGTCCCGCCATATGATGTGTTCAATATTGATGTTTGATTTATGTTTTATGCTGACATATAACCCACTAATTCATATATGAGATACATGTTAGTAGTTTCTTTTTTTTCTTTTGTGAATGCAGGTCAACCTTGGGAGGAGACTTGTAGTCGAGGAGAAATCAAAGACGAAAGGACCGACACCGGGCGCGGAGTTTAAGGTAGAGTTACCAGATATTTTTACTTTGTATTTCTTGTATGAATGTGGGATATATTTGGGGTAGTTTAAAGAGTAGGAGACTTTTAGACGGTTAAATATGCCTACATGTTGAACCCTAGTGTAGTCCATAGGGGGTTTTACCGCTATAGAAATTCCATTATTCAATTTCTTAAAGTAGATGCAATGATCATACTCACTCCTTGTATAATTATGGCTCATCATGAAAGAGTCAAATTTATTGTACCATTGTCTAGGCGACTGCCTCAGACCATACAATGATTTCTTGAGCCTGCAAACAAATTTCTTGTTGCGATTCTGAACAAACCCTTCAGGTTGTTCCATGTAAATATCCTCATCCAAATATCCATGTAAGAAAGCAGTCTTAACATCTAGTTGTTCCAAATGCAAATCAAGTGATGAAACTAATTCTAACAAAATTTGAATTGAAACAATCTTAACAACTGGTGAAAAAATCTCATGAAATTCAATACCTTCTTTCTGAGAATATCCTTTTGCAACCAGCCTCGCTTTGTACCTTTCTACCTTATCATCAACGCCCTTTTTCAACTTGTAGACTCACTTGCAACCCACAGTTTTCCTATCTCTTGAAAGTTCTACCAAGTCCCATGTAGCATTCTTCACTAAAACATTCATTTCATCCTTCATTGCTTCTTTCCATTTTTCACGGTTAGAACCCTCCATAACTTCTTGATAGCACAAATCTTCATCATCATTAGTACTTAAAGAAAACGATGAAACAAAATCATCATACCTTCTTGGAGGAACTCTAACCCATGTAGACCTCCTTAGGGAAGTTTGTGGTTCATCCACAATCTGTTGAATTCCATTTTCATCCATGTTTTCTTCTGTAGGAACCTCTTCATGAACATATCCAGAAACTTGTTCATGTTCACTTTGGTTTGTAGTTGAACGATTTTAGAACTGAATCTGTTGATATTTCGGTACTTCTACTTGTTTCATTTGAACATCTACATCTGATTTGATGAGAGATTATTCATCAAATATTACATCTCTGTTAATGGTGATATTGTGGGCAGTAGGATCCCACAACTTGTACCCCTTAATACCATCACCATATCCAACAAAGATAAGCCTTTTTTTATTTTGGATCTAATTTAGAATGTTGATGTTTCGAAATTAGAGCATAGGCTTCACAACCAAAAACTTTAAGATTAGAATAATTACAAGGGTGACCTATCCATACCTCTTCAGGAATATTGTACTCTATTATTGTTGATGGTGATCAATTCACTAGATAACAAGTTGTAGTTACTGCTTCTGCCCACAGTTCCTGTTGTAAGTTGGCATTACTTAGCATACTCCTTACTCTTTATAGAAGAGTCTTGTTCATGCGTTCAACAACTCCATTCCGTTGAGGAGTATGTGGAGTGGTTTTATGCCTATCAATCCCAAACTCTTTGAAATAGTTATCAAATTCCATGGATGTAAATTCACCACCATTATCAGTTCTTAAACATTTAATGGACCTACCAGTGCTCTTTTACACTAAAGCTCTAAACTTCTTGAAAACAGTAAATACATGAACCTTTTTTTTCAACATAAGATCCACACCTTCCTAGAGAAATCATCTATAAAATTAACAAAGTATGATGATCCTCCATACGAAATAGTAGGGGATGGCCCCCAAACATCAGAATGGATATAATCAAGGATTCCCTCACTGGTGTGTCTTTCAATTTTAAATCTCTACCTATTTTTTTTTCCATAAATACAGTGTTTGCAAAAATCTAACTTTAAAGACTTAAGACTAGGAAGTAACTTGTGATCATATAATACCTTCAATCCTCTTTCGCTCATATGGCCCAACTGTTGATTCCATAGTCGAACATAATCATTTTCATTCTCAGATACAGTCGTCGCATGATCTGACTCAGTTCTTCCTTCTAACAGAAATAGGTTTCCAACCTTCTTCACTTTCATAACCAGTAGGATTCCTTTGTAGACCTTCATATCTACACCTTGAACAATACTTTTATATCCTCCAATATCTAAGAATCCCAAAGATATTAGGTTCTTCCTAAGCTTGGGTACATGTCTCACATCAATTAGTTCTTAACAAATCCATCAAATATCTTAATTCAAATGCTACCAATTCCCACAACTTTACATGATGTATCATTTCCCATGTAAACAATTACATCGTCTATAGACTGGTAAGTGATAAACTAGTGTCTATGAAGACACATGGGATTTGAAGCACTAGAATCTGATAACCATTGTTGATCATAACATGAAACAATACCAATAGTTAAAACTTCATCATCCATACCTGAACTTGTTGTTGAACATGTTTCGGTTTCGTTTGCTTCCTTCGTCTCTTTTGGAGGGTCTTCTTTGGAGGCTTGTTGTCGCTTCCAACAATCCTTCTTCAAGTGTCCATATTTTCCACAAAACCAACACTTAAGCTTGCTCTTTTTTCCCTTCGACTTTGACCGAGAGAAATCCCTCTGAACATGTCCTCTTTCTTTAGATCTTCCTCTGACCACCATCGCCTCAGATGTAGAGGTTTCAAAATTGGATTTCTTCCTTGTTTCCTCAAACAGTAAAGCTCCAACAATAACATCAAACTCAATACTTTATTTTGAACTGAAACTAATAGAGGTAACAAAGTGATCCCATGACTCGGGCAAAGAAAAAAATAATTTAATCGTATTATCTTCAGATTTGAATTTCACTCCCATGATAATCAACTGGACTAAAAGAGTATTAAAAGTATTTAAATGATAAGTTATTTTTGTACCTTCATTCATGCGCAAACTGTAGAATTGTCTTTTCAGGAAGATCTTGTTCATCAAGGATTTCGTCATATATAAGATTTTCATCTTCGTCCACAAACTGATTGTTGTCTTCTCTGTAATAATGTTGAACAAAACATCATCGGCCAAACACAGACGTATGGCACTCAGTGCTCTCACATAGATCTCTTCCCACTCTTCATTTGAAATTGTCATGGTTTCTTTGCTTTTCCCAAAAGAGCCTTCACCACGCCTTGTTGCACAAGTAGATCGTGCATCTTGACCTTCTAGATCTCAATTTTTTTTTTCCATTGAACTTCTCGATTTCCAATTTAGCACTTTAAGTTTTCACCATTTTAGTCGCTCTGTTGCTTCTCGACAATGAATTTTATAATACTTACACACATTTCTTGATTCTTCTACACATTCTAAAATATGACTACAAACTCCTTCTATGGAAAGTCCTTCATATTGTATACAAAAAATTGGAATGAAAACCAAAAAAAAAAAAAAAGATAACTAAGAGATTGCGTTGTCATTCTTTATATCATAAGGAGAAAAATACAGTAATTAAAAAAACATGTACATTAAAACATAGAGACCAACGCACGTACATAAAAACTTAGAGACCATTGCACCCTTTAACATTAGAGGCAAGTGCACCCTTTAACATTAGAGGCCAATGTTGATTTCAGATTAGAAAACATCGTAAGTCTAGAAGAGAATCAATGCACCCTTAAATCATGGAGTTGAACATTGATCCGAAAACAATTCTCCCCACACAATGATTGACCAGTGTTGATGTGGACAAAATATTTCTCTTCAGCAATGCTCCTCCTCTGTGAACAATTGACACCCACGACCTTGAAGACTGTCAATTGAAAAACCAAGTGTGCATGGACCCTTCACACACTTCGCAATCTTGCACCATGGTTCTCCTTGCCTCACGGATCTCCAACCAGAGCTCTGATACCAATTGTTAATTTGACAGCCATAATCTGTCTTAATACACAAAAAACACACATATCAAATGGAAAAATAAAAAACAGTCATTTACGTGGTTTGCCCAACCTCGGGCTACATCCACCAAGAAGGTATCAATGCTATCTCATTATCATTGAATGGAGATTATACCGTCTTATAGTATCCAGGTTTACAGTCATAGCAAAACAAATTAATAATCAACCATTTCAACACCAAAGACACAACTTAAGGATGAGAAGTGTAGGTCGAATGAGTTATGAACCTTCGCTTGCAGGTGAATGATATCATGAAGCTAGGAAATTATGGTAGGTGACACCAGGTGATGAGGGTGGTCATCATGGGGGGATTATGGGGTTCTAGGTCTTGATGGGCCCCGAGGCCCCTGCCTTGTATTATCACTCCTCCCTGTCACCCAATCCAGGCGGGTTGAGTTAACATGTTAACAAGTGAGTGTTATTATAAATATTTTTAAATTGAAATTTAATGTAAATAGTATGTACCATTTTATTAGTTCTAATTAATTGTAAACATTTTATTATCAAATATCTCTTTTTAATTTTTAATTGTTTTGACCATATACATAACAACATTGACCATAACTAATTAAGCTAACCCTTTAAAATATTATTAAACATTTTTTTAATACGAACTTACATATTTTTTCATAAGTTTGATAGTTTTGAGTGCATAGGATTTTACAATTAGTCATATTATGCTTGAACTTTCCATAGATAAATTGTGTTTATTTTTTACAATGTCCATCATTTTGATTGGACACTCTTTGTTTTTTGCAATGTCTATCATTTTGAGTGGACACTCAAATGTTGATAGGTGGAGTATCCACTACAAACATTGTATGTTTCAAGAACTTAAATAAATTTATCTCTAAAAAATTGAATCAACTACATTTATAAGTGTTATTTGTTTTCTATTTTATAATGATTATAAATTCAAGTTAAAATAAATGATAAAATGATATAGATATGAAATAATTGGATAAATGTATATTGATATTAAAAATAAATTATAGAAACAAAATTAAAAAAAATAATATCTTAATTATTTTTTATTTTTTTTATAATAATAATGTATTATATTTTAAATATATCTATAAAATATTAATTTTTTTTAGCTTAATAATAACAACAACAACAACAACAATTATTATTATTTTAAGGTCACCACAAAGCCACACACCAAATTGGTGTATCCAACCCCCTTGTTTATGGGACAAGGGACCCCCTACGAGAAGCACTTTGACTACTAAAGTCTATGGAGGTGTACATACTCTACCCCTATGGATTTGAACTTGTGATTTCCTAGGAAGAAACAAATCTCTCTCTCTCTCTCTCTCTCTCTCTCTCTCTCTCTCTCTCTCTCTCTCTCNCTATATATATATATATATATATATATATATATATCTTTTAATCAAATTTTATGGAATTGCTATTAAAAGGGGGATTTCTAAAAGGAGGATTAATATATGGTTATAAAGTTACCGAAAAAAGGTTAAATGCCACACTAGTTTTAAAACTTATCATTGAACTATTGATCACCTAGGTATACTTAGGATCATTGCAAAGGAATATCACAATAATAAAACCAATCTCCTATGTTTCTTCGTTTACTTTAGGAATGCTTTTGACATGGTGACTAGAAAAAATGATTTGGAATAGATTAAAAGATTTTTAAAGGTTTCATTTGACTTGAGAGTTGATATGAGAATGTTACATACTAGAATATTATTACTAATTTTAGGAATAGTAAATGTTGCTCGAGGAAATTAACTCTAATATACGAGTTTGGAAAGGATGTCCCTCCTCCCCTACGTTAGAGGCATGTTTGGAAGAAGAAAATTGAGTTGGACCTACTTTACGTGGAATAGTCATCATCCTTCTTATTTATGCTAATGATATTTTTTTTATGGAAATGTGTCCCTCTAATCTTGACAAAAAACTAAAAATTATTAAGGATTTATGTTCTAGAATAGGTATGGCAGTGAAAATTGATAAATAAAAGGTTATTATTATCATATTTTAAATGATTACTTACACTAATATTGTGTATTAAAATAAAAACTTAGAGGACATTAATTCATACAAATATCTTAAAGTCGACCTTCATCAGAAGTTTAACAAGAACTATAGCACCGAGAAAAGGATTACTGGAGGGTGGAAAACCTAATTGGGTCTTGAAAACAATTATAAATCTATGGACCTCTAGTTGTGACAAAAAATAAACTCCTCTTTGAGACTCTTGTCACTCCTCTTATCCTGTATGGATTTGAAGGTTGAAACTACAACATGTCTAGATGATTGTGGAGGAAGATTGAGAAAATCTAAAAGTATTTTATAAATTTAATCTTAACATTGAAAGAAACATGCCCTCTCCTACCTCCCTCATAGAGTTTGGTCTTTCCCATATTGAGAGTATGGATATGACTATATTACTTCCTTTTCTAGGTAACATATCCTAGTGAAAACCCTTGAGCACTTCCCCTCATTCGAAGAATGGTACCTAGGGTAACCCTATATTCTTCAGGGCGCAAGGCCATGCCAACAATAGGGATCAAATCCATTACAACAATATATTCATTATGATCTCAATGTGTCACTTACAAGAACACAATCTTTGTTGGGAGGATATTTACTCCATCCCATAACCACTCAGGTTAGACCCAATTGACAAGCTATGACTATGTACCTAATGTACAAGTACAAGACAATTAACATAAAATACGAGAGAATTCCTAAGATTTATTCAATATCTTGTCCAAGTCATCTGCAATTTAAGAGGGGTTGTCATAAAGATGCTAAACCCTATCTAAAATCATTGGAGAATAAAGGAGGATGCCACTCTATATAACATTCATACCATTAGAAATAAAATCATTTTTAAATTTAAAGAGAAAGTGTGGCATGATAATCATCATTTTGTTATGGCTACTTTAAAAAAGAAAAACAACATTTCTAAAATGATAATGAATTTAACTCCATACTGGAATAGGGTGTTGGATTATTCCTAAAACACCATGGGATGAAAGGATTTGTCATCTTTGTGATACTAAGAATACATGAGATGAAAGTCACTTTCTCTTAAAATGTCTTATATATACTCACATTAAACTTCAATTTCAAGATATTTGTAACAATACCAACCTTTCATTATGTTAACTCATCAAAATTATGGAAATATATAAAATCGTTTTTTCTATAATTTCCATAATAACACAATAATCATCATCATATAAAAATATGAATATTTAATTTTCAAAACAATAATGAAAAAATTCAACTAAAAATTATGAATATATATACTTAATAATTAATTTTCTTTATCATTCCTAATCCAATCAATTCATCTTCACAGTTAAATTAAAAAATTAAAATTAAGTAAATTATTTATCAATATCTAGTATAACTATTTCACAATTTTAAAGAGCATATGAACTTACATAGATAATTCTACTTATGTGGCATGCTATATTGAATATCTTGCTAACAAACCACTAAACCAACAATTCTCTTACCAAGCAATTATTATATTAGTATAACTATTTCACAATTTTAAAGATCATATTAACATGCATAGAGAAGTCTCTTTACGTGGCCTACTAGATTTAATAACTTGAAAACATAAGTGACAATTTTCTTATCAATAAAACAAAGACAACTCTCTTGCCAATAAATTATTAATGGCAAATGAACATTGTGCACAAAGTAATAGTTTTTATCTCTCTTTCTAATTTATAAATTAATTAAATTTTATTAAATTTTAATATATTGTTAAAAATTGAAATCTTCATTGTTTCTAGTGGATACTCTATTTATCATAAACATAAAGATGAAATAGCAATGAAAAACATACTGGATGAATATTTATAAAATAAAATAAAAAATTAAAATTAATTATTATAAAAAAAATTAAACTATTATAAGAGAAAGCGCGAGAAGGTGCTTTGGGGTACCTACCTATATACCAGAGCACATGAAATAGCAATGAAAAACATACTGGATGAATATTTATAAAATAAAATTAAAAATTAAAATTAATTATTATAAAAAAAATTAAACTGTTATGAAAAATTATTAAAATAGTAAAAAAGTTAATAATCATAAAAACTATTTAATATTAATAATAAAATTATAATTATAATTATAAATATGAATATGAATATGAACATGATGTGGCCTATGATCGAAAGGATAAAAAAGATTTTCTAAATTGTCTAAAACTTAACAAACATTAAAGTAAAAACTTACGTGACAACTCAATGTCATAATGAATTATATCCATTTCAAAATGGGTAATTTCATGTGCTTTTGATTCTTGTTTTAAAAGCCACTTTATGGTATTTTTCATGTTAGTGTTGTTACTTTATTGCTTTGTTAGAGTACCTTGGGATAATTCATATTTTAAAGGGATTATTGTTTGGGACTTCGGGAATTGCATATTATTGCTTTATTAGAGTACATTTGGATCATTCATATTTTAAAGGGCTTATTGTTTGGGATTTTGCAAATTTCATATTAATAGGATTTGGAAATTCATTAGTATCATTTATTTCACAAACAAATAATAAATATAATATATTTTTTTAAATAAAGAATAAATTTAATATTTTTGTATTAAGAAACTTTATGTATATAAGGAAATTAATTAAAAACAAATTAAAATGTAAAAACAATCTACTCTTACCTAACTTTAAGTTAATTTTACACATGTATAAAGAATTAGAATTATGGAAGTTGCATGATCACAACTCCCTCTCGTTAGAGAGTTTGGGTTGTATTAACTCCGATTCCATATAAATAAATTAGAGAGTAGATATTTTTTTATATAAATATAAAATTGTTCTTAGTATAAATTATTAATAGTGAAATAGTACATATAATTATACATTAATTTTTGGGTTAAGATAGATAGGTTATCATAGCCACACTAATAAACTAGTTAAGAGAATATTTCAACCACACACAAATCTAGGAGATTAAGTTGGAGAAGATCTCTCAAAATAAATTAGATCTACAACAACTTCCTAAACATTAAGAATAAATAACTCAATTATAGATAAATTATACATTACAATAATTAATAAATCACAACATTATAATATGATGAATAATCCCACAATAAACACAAGACAAGAAGCTAATCACTCTAACACTTAAAACATTAATTTCTTCTCAATAAAATATTAATGACTACATTAACTTTGTTGCTATTCTTTTCCCCAAACTTGATAATTTCCATATATGATTAACTATATGTATAATAAAGTATATTTACATAAGTTTAAGAAGAGCTTTTCCCTTGCACCATACAAGATTTAGTTTAGAAATTTGCTTCAAATTTTTAGATGGTTGTTACCTCTTGGTCAATAATTTTGTTTTATTTTTGTTTCTATATTATATGTATAATAAAGTATATTTACATAAGTTTAAGAAGAGCTTTTTCCTGGGACCATATAAGATTTAGTTTAGAAATTTGCTTCAAATTTTTAGATGGTTGCTACCTCTTGGTCAATAATTTTGCTTTATTTTTGTTTTTATTGTTATTTTTTGCAATCTTTTTAACTTTTTTGTAGTAATCTCTACTATTAAATATATCAAATATTTCATTAGTTTCTCTTTGATTTTTATTTCAGATATTTCTTTTTAAATTGATATTTTTGTTGTTGAAATTTTTAATGGAGAAATACAACACATAAACACTCATAAAAATTAGAGAGAAACATTATGTACAAGTGCTCATAAAAATAGAGAGAAACATTATGTAAGTGTTCATAAGTTGATATTAAAAAAAAATAGTTCATAAAATATATATCATTTACAAATGATATTGAGTGTGTATATAGATCCCTTCCCAAAAGGGGTTAGGGGCTCACATATGTAGCCACACTCACCAAGAGAGTTACTAAGTTTACATATCACAGTTTATTAGGTTGTCTTTAACCATAACGTAGTAATACAATAAATGATAACCTTAATCATCAACCAATTGTATTATTAACATAATAAGAGTTGGTCATACCGAACATTAGGATTGAAATATTCTCATCACTATCCCTTAAAATAAATAAAGGATTATGAATAGAAATGATTAAATACACAAAAGAGAGTGTATTTATGGACAACGAACTCAATACATAGGTTGGAAATGGCCAAAATATGAAGAGTGGGTTTATGGATATCCAACTCAATTACCTAAGAGTAGATTTATGGATATGTAACTAAGTATAATATTACTCATGGCAAAAAATGTGAAGAAGATTGAGTTTATGAATATTGAACTCAAATACAATTGAGAAAGTTCTAACACACCTTGGGAGTTTATTTTTTGCTAGGATATTGAGACACCTATAAATTAGTTAAGATCAACTTGGTCTAATGTGTCTTTATGTAATGTCTTTTCTTTAGTGTGTTTCCTTAATATGCACTAGTATGCATGTGTAGTTATATAATCTGATGGGCATAATATATTTTAGACATAAAAGAGATTTGATGGTTCATATTCTCCTCGATATTAGCACTATATTGATCTTTGGATTAACACCCAATTGGTCCATGACCTTTATTTAAATAAAATGGGGGGTCATTTGTTGATGATTCATTGTAAGAAACTCATAAATAAAATTGTTTTCTTTTTCATTAATATATTTCCTCAAGTGGCCATGTTGGTTGCGGTCATACACTAATTCCCACTTTGAGGGTTTTAACCACGTAATACACTAGTCTAATAATAGTTTATCTATTTGTGTGAGTAGTTTATTAAGGTGTTTGGCCTTTGTGGAAATACCTTATTTGTATGATCTTGAAAAATAAAATAAAAAAGAGAAAACTTGCATTTTTTGAGTAGGCTAATCAAGATCTAATACCAGTCTTGTTAAATTTTGAATCTTTTTTTTTTCAAAATTTCATTTGTTTTTTTGTGGGGTTGTGTTGAAGATTTATGCAATAAAAAACAAGGATTTTTAGGGTAGCACACACTTCAAGGCCATGGGTAAAAAGAAAATATCCTTCTCCTCCATAACAATTGCTATATATTTTTCAATACCTCACTTGGTTGAAAGTTACTTTATTACATAAGAGGTCTTGAGTACAAGTTTTTGTTTTTATTATTAATTTATTTTTATTATTAAGTTAATTTTTGTAAAATTTCATCTAACTTTAAGGTATCACACAACTTTACAGAAAAATGTGTTTTACTTATATTATAAAAGTGAATCACATTAAAGTAACTTTAACATTTTTTTATTTTTATTTTTCAGTTACTTTTGCATACAACTTGAATTTATAAAGTGACTTCATTATAAAAGTGTTTCTATTTTTTTTTTATAAAAGTGGATCACTTTATATAAAAGTAACTTATTTATAAAAGTTATCTTATAGGAAATGTTAGAGAAGTAATGAATTTTTCTTTTACTCAACGACCTCATTGTACATCCATCAGCGCATGAGCCAACATTTATGTGCAATGTAGTACATTGGTTACCTTTTATTCATTTCTTAAAAATGACATATCTTTGACATATGAGGTCCATTTTTAGTGTCATTGTTTTTTAAACTACCTATTTTTTCAAGAGATTTCCATCCAAACAATCAAATTATGCTTTTAGAGACATCCTACCTACATATTTTAATATGGTTGGTCCAATTCATATTTTTATTATCATTTCAAACTACTTCTCATGGAAATATCATATGGAGGATGTACTACAAAATAAATGACTTTATCAAACTACCTTAAGAAAAAAAACTACCCCCACTTATGCCTCAAAGAAATCCAAATGGGATAGTAAAAATGAAAAAGTGTGCAGATTAATAGGAACGTCGATATTTAGTGATTTACGATTTCACCTTCAAGGAGTTGAAAAACCAAATGAAACTTGGGAAAAGGTGGAAGCTATATTCGGTAAACACAATGAGATTCAATCCCACTAGCTTGAAAACCAGTTGATTTCTTTAAATCCCAATGATTTCTTTAACATTGAAGATTATCTATCTAAGTTCAAAACAATCAGACTTTTACTTCAAGACTATAAAATAGGAAATAAGGATGACCAATTCATATATGTTGTTCTTGCTAAGTTTTCTAATGCATATTCTATTTTTTATCCACTTCTCACTCCACTAGAGAATCTCTCGGGGATGCTTATACGCCAGCCTCACTTGAAGATTTTTGTGATTATTTGATTTGAGAGAGAGATAAGATCTGGTTGAAATTGTAACTATGGTCGATATTCATAATGTGAAAAGTATATATATATATATATAGTAGTTATTTATTATCCAAGGGATGCATCCTTTCATGGATGGTCACCATGTTCTATATATATGAAACACTCATCATTGCAATAACATAATTCACATACAATATCATCTCATATAGAAAAATCAACATGGTATCAAAGTGAGACTGGGATTGACTCCCTCAAAGGAGGGCCCGAGAAAATAAGAGAGATAGCTTGAGTCTTGTCTGAAGATTTCTATCTCATAGAAAAATCAACAAGAATAAGAAAACAATATAAATGTATGTAAATTTCTGTGAAGCCCTAGAAGTTAGAGGACTCATCTGTGTGATGATACAATTTGTAAGGGATGAAGAGAAGGGAAGTGATGGTAAGTCCTTAAAAGAGCAAGGATTGCGGTTTCAAGGAAAATATTTATGATTAGTGTAAGAGAATTTTGAGGGCTAATGATATGAATAACCATAGTCGATGTTGCATCTTGCATATTTAGTGTAGTTAAGGACAGTGATAGAAACACACATTTTGAGTCATAAGATCAATTTTACGTACATTGCAGACTGCATTCAAGTCCGCAATAAAAGTAATATTTGATTTGGATTGCATTGCAATTTGCAGGCATCACATTTATGATGGGGAAACATGATGATAATCGAGCAGTTTAATGGCATTGTGAAACCCATATTTTGAATTGGGTAGACAGTTTCCGTCAAGGTCATGCCAAGTTGTGGAGGGGTCCGTTATAATTTGTGGGTTATGGGATTCAGTCGACGTGGCTCCAAAACGACTAAACTATTCTATCACTATTGTCATAAGACTTCTCGGTTTTTGTCATAATACTTCTCAGTTTTCTTGAATTGAACTCCAGTAAACCACGATGAAATTAATATTTGATAATTGAATGCATATCACACGAAATTGGTAGTAATCATCTCGATCCAAAAATGGCTAGAATTGGATAGAAAATTACTAATTGGGGATGCAATTGTGAGGATCTAGGATTGACTTGGAATTCGGGGAAAATAAACTATCCCAATTGGTTATGTGTTGTTTTGTGTAGAAATGAAGTGGGAGGGATTTTAATATGCATGAGGAGAAGTTGTCGATCATAGTTGCATTGATGTGAGCAGGACAATGGCAACCCAATGTTTCATCCCTGTAGATTTTATTTCCCTAGTGGTTCTCCTGGATGCCCTTTTGCTTCGTGCTCTTGTTTGGGATTTTGGGTCTAATACAAACATTGGATCTATGGATTCTTTGTTTTAGACCAATGATCAAAGCATACTAAGAATTCTTGTCATAAATGCAGGGCTTAAGGTGATGGTAGGGTACATGTACCAGAGGGAATTGTAGGTCTTTCTGATATCTATGACAACTAAAATTGGCCATTATGAATACGTTCATAGTTAAGAGGGAGTGTTGATTTTTTTGTAACTATGGTAGGTCTTCATAAAGTATATATTCGAAAAATAAATTCGTGAAAAGAAGGCTCTTGGTAAGAGGGTTGTCTGTTGACAAGACAAATTGACCGTCCATCAACTGGGAGAGTGGAACCGGTCCAGGGTTGTCTAATAACCCAAACCGTTTGGGATGAACCACCCTGACGGGTTTAGCGGTTCTGTTAGCCGATCTAAGGTTCTAAGAAAACAAAAAGAAAACTACTCTAAACTACCTAATCTAACTAAAAATAACTATTAAAACAAATTAAACTAATCTAACTATTAAAAGAAATAAAACAAACTAATACACTAATCTAACTAAAACCGACTATAAACAAACTAATAAAAAAAATTTAACTATTCTATATATACAATCTACTAACTAATACTATACTAACTCTAACTAATTAACTATCTAACTACTAACAGAAATAAATCTTATTCACAAAATATACAATATTAACAATTTACAGATTTAAATGAAAACCTAAAAAACTCATTTGTATTATGTCCTAAGACAGAAAGAGATATTTTTTGTTGATTTTATAATTTTATGAGCAGAAATAAAACAGAACTAACTAAACTAAACAACTAATATACTAATTCTAACTACAAATCTAACTAAACATATATCTAACTAAACTACTAATATTATACTAACAAATTAACCAAACAAATAAATAACAATTTGACCTGGAGAAATGCTCCAAGTTTGTCCCGTATGCAATGATTGTCTTAGATGATCAGAGGGAGGAAACCCACACCGAATTATCCAGAAGCTTCTCGTAAACGATAAGATGCAGTGCTCTTCAAATATGATTACAGGACAAACAAGACATAAAAATTACAACAATCTTATAATTTATAAATCTTCACAGTTAGATAAACCTGTATGCAAAGACTTATACAAAATGATTCAATTAATGAAGAAGAGAAATATGTGATTCATTAACTGAAACAAAGTAATTGTTGTATTTTTTAAGTAATGAAAGAAATCAGATATGGTTAAAACATTAATAAAATCATATCATTCTGCAATAGACTATGATAGCTAAAGTAGTCTATAATCAACTGCAAATGACATGCATAAACTTGAAACAAAAGATTGATATTATGAAAGCGAAAGTTGTAGGAAAACATCAATTCTTGTCTCAGTTTGTATTAGAAATCCATGGCCTGGTTCTCCCACAAGTGAGGATGCCCCTTATTACACAAAATAATAAGTATTTAAAGACCTTCCACAGGGTAAAACATCCCTGTGGAAGTTATCAAAATTGTTTACATAAAATCTGGGAAGATATCCCAAGTCTGACTAAATTAGGAACCTAAAATAAAACTAAAACACACAAACATCTCCTAGACTGTCCAGCATGCCCAATGCAATTCAGATGTACCTGAAAAGGGTAAAAAATGAACAAGTTAGGAGGATATTTTGTTAAAGAAAATGATAAAAATCTAATTCTATAGACTAGCTACAGAATCTTGCGATTCTGTAGCTGGTCTAAATCAGACACAAAATCAACATTAAAATCAATTCAAATCTTTAAAGAATTAAATTCAATTATTAACAAGTATCTACTGGCTATTTGAAAGACAAACGAATCATTCAAATTGATATTGTTATACTAATTCGAGATCAAAACAAAACTAAAATCAAATGACTACAGAGATGCATATACTCTATTTCGTTTGTTGCCACATAATCGGGTGAACAGAATCATATCGAACAGTAATGAAATCGTTTGAAATCGATAAAATTAAAACAAATCATAGGCAATTGTTATGCTGCCTCATCAATAGGAAACATGATAGAATCCGAACAAGATCATTTTCAAATCGACATAACTGTATTGACATAACAAACGATCCATGCCATGAGCGAATTAAATCAAAACTAGCGCGTAAATGTTCACAAACGAAATCATAATGAGATCAATCAACATGATCTGTAGGATTAGTTCAATCGTTTTTTATTTCTATTTGGGGAAAACAAACTCGATTGACATCAAATGAAACCGTTCATTTCAAAACGAATTATAACCGGATTTGACAGAGATAGCAAATGTCGACCAATTCGTTTTGCAAATTAAAGTCAAGCAGAGAAGCATCTATGATACGAATCCAACTCATGGAAATCATCATACTAACTGAAGATACACAACAATCCAATCAAGATAAGAGTGAATCGAACAATTGGAATTTAACATAGTCGTTATGAACCAAAGTCGTTCCATGGTTCGGGTGTAGATATCATTTGCACAAGCTTAAATGAGAATATTGTTTTTATGAAAAACAGAGTCGTTCTTTCCGAATCGAAATCGATCAAAGTTGTATTCTCGATTTAGAAGATTATATCAATTCAAACTCATGAAGTCTTTCCAAAATCACAACATACAAACTAAATTAGAGCCATAATGAAATCATACCAAATCAAAACATGATCGTGCTCTAAATTTAGCATGAAAAAACTCCTATTCAGATTAGATGCAAACAAATCCAATCGAAAGTGAACCATCGATTTCGTTAACTCAACAGAAAAACGAATCAAATCCGATGAAAACCTATCAATTTATAAACTAGGCATGACCGAATCATTTAACCAAATCATGACCTTATTCAATTTTAGCAAAACGAAAACAATGTACAGGATGAACAACATTATGACAGAGCCATTTAAAATGATATATAGAACTATTTGAAAACCAAACTCAAATCATTATATTAATCCAAGGAATTCACAAAACGAAAATGATACCTAAATTCATACCTGGATGATGGACAGACAGCTTGATCATGACATTTTGGAGTTGACAACAGCTGTAGCCGATTTAACATTTCTAAATACGATGGAACCAGTGGTTCTCTGCTTCCTATCAACAGCTCGAAGCTTGTCCCTTTGGCTTGTCAATACTGTAATTTTATTTTCCAACGCTTTGACTTTTGATTGAAGTAAGGGAACGTCTATATAGTATCGCTCCAACCACATATCACATTGGTCACATGACGACTATTCGGGCTTCGAAGATGCAGGTGAGGGTTTGGTTATATTGCTGAGGGTTTCGTTAGGTAGCTCGATCCCTGCGTAACTGGGATTGTTCCTTAGGCAAGGGGGGAGATTCGAAACGAAGTCATAAGGTGGCTCGGAGCACAGACCCTGTGAGTAAGGGTACTCACTAGCTAGGAAGCGTTCTATGTCAGAGTCTGAATCCTCACTAAGGACTATGGGCTTCTTCTCAACACTAGGTTTAGGCTTATTCCTAGCCATTCTCGAGATAAGACGAGCATTCTTTTTTCCTTTGTCATCAACAGTAGGGTTACCTTTAACCTTTTTTCTCACAGGAATTTTTATAGCCTCAGCCTTCTCAGTTATAACGTCAGGTAATTCAATATCAGGGTCGACCGAGGGTTTAGGAGAGGGCAGTAGGACATGGAAGGGCATGGGTGGCCGGACCTTAGCTTCATTAATCACAGGCTTGTCAATCTAGATAGGGTCTGTATCATCAAAACCACTTCGAGCAATAAAATCTCACCAGCTATCACCGTGGAGACTTAAGTGATGAACAATGATAAGTCTAATTAGGCCATGCAGGAACAGGCTACTATCGGCCTTTTCTCTTTTAAACCTTTTTGACATTTTGTATAGGCTACACTGGAAATAGAAAGGCATATTCAATGGATACCCTATAAAATTCATTAACAGTCGAAGGTGATACATAAAAACGAGTCCATATCGACCCTCACAGGTCACAAATTGTTTGACCACTATCAAAAGGTCATTCCATCGTGGTTTAAGAGTGGTTATCGACATACCTCTGTCACAGGATGTGAACTTTCGTGAGACGAACAGTAGTGGCCATGGCACCTCTTCAACCTTAGAATTTTTTAACCATCGTTGGCCTGTAGATGGTAACCCTGTGGCGGAGCTAATGAACTCTTCACTGATTTCCAACTGAATGTCACCCACCTTGGCCCTACATCCATCAAAATTCAGGGTGAACTGCTATGCAACAAATAGATTAAAACCCTCGAATCATTTTACAAAGGTGAGCCAACCGCTATCCTCTAAGTCTTTCCGAGCATTTCGAACAACATCAAAGCTTGGCTACCATTCGTCTCGATTCGCACCACTGGTGCCATGAATCCGAGCACACAGTAAGTCTAGGTTTTGGATCATAGCACACACAGGAGCAGAGTGCACGAAGGGTTACCCGACCTAGCAGAGCTGAAACAGGGATAAGGGATAGGCATAAATGACATCGTGTGAAGGTGGTGGAGCTATTTGCTGGCCATGCATAATAGTTATTGCCAAGGTACAACCGCTGGCGCTTATAGTTGCTCAACCCACTATTGTATAGTTTTACATATTATGTCATTTGCCCGACCAGTGAAACCAATGGAAAGTGTATTAATCATTTGTGCCAGCAATGGTTATACCATAGTTTTAAAACCAAACATACAAATTGAAATCAATACCATGTGTTTAACCATGTGACATGCGGTGTATAGAACGATTTACACTAAGGGTTTAAACCATAATACCAATTCTTTTATGAAGCCAATGTGCAAAGTAATTTGAGCAAATAACATGTAAATCCAACTACCAATGTATCGCAATTTAATGAAATGAAATTACATAATCAGTCAAAGAATGTCCAATGAGTACAGATCGAAAAGGGTTTTGCAAACTGCATAGTGATAAGTGAAATATAAATGCAATGGAAATATCGACAAGAATGATAAAGACAATTCAATAATGATTTTAATGCGGCTTTGAAAGACCAAGTTTTCATGCTTCCAGTCGTGAAAATAAAACGAAAGTAAGTGTGCAAATGGCGCAAAGAATAAAAGTGTCGTTTATTTGAGAATTGCGACGAAAAATTAATGTTTGCAAAACATTGGTGTAGGCATCTTATAGGACAATGGAAATATGTGAATTGGTTGCCAACAATGGCAACACACTGGTATAAGCAGTTATCTCTGCCAAAAGGACAAATTCGGATTAGAACAGCAAAGATAATTCCAACTCAAAAATAACAACCAGAAAATCGTATAAACATCATTATTAAACCAACTATTCCAGTAGTGTTTTAAAAGATGAAAACAGATAACAGTCTTAAGATCAACGAGTCACGATATTAAAGATAAAATCTCCAATAATGTTGACAGAGCCACTGCTGCCAGCAGGCGTCTATAGCCTCGACAGGGTTGCCATTTAACCTAGTCTAACATCTGTATCCCGCCAAGAAGTTCTAGATCAGAATAAAGGACATTAAAGAGGATTCTTATTTACAAATTTTCATATACCCGACATTGCTTCGCTGCCAGCGGGCCTCTTTAGTACCCCAGCGAAGTTGTATTGGCGTTATGCATGCATTTACCCGCTGCCAGTAGACCTGTTCAGTATCCTGGCGGGTTTACAAGCACTTTCCACAACTCTTATTAATATATATATTTTTTTTCATAGATACATAGTTGAGCGGGGTGACGCTGAAAATCATGATATTTTAACATATTTTTTCAGACCTCATCAGAATTTTTTTGAACTATCCTTTATTTAGATCCAGAGATGTTTTATTTACAAAAACAACTTCCTAAGACATGGAGACATCTTTCAAGTCATTCCCTTAAGGAATAGGGACAGCGTAAAAAGATAATAGATGATCATGACAAGCTTTACTCAGAGATTGAAATTAGTCAACTTCTTTCAAACAACAGACTTTTTCCAACACATATATAAATTTCAGAAATATACCATTGATGTTTATGCAAATTTTCTTAGCAGTTATTTCAACAAAGGAATTTTCTGTTGTCTTGGTTTGAATAGCTCAGTACACAGGTATGTGCATTTCAAAGAAAACACAAACTGATAAATTCAAAAGGAAAAATCAAAAACAAAAAGAAAACAAAAGCAAAATATGTACATAATATACAAGAGGTTGTCATCAAGCAAAGTATATTTTCAGGGCTTGGCCATTCACCGGATAGGTGTCAAGCTGCCCCTCAAGATTTTGTAATCGAAAAGAACTGGGACCCAACTTTTCAGCAATTAAAAACGGTCCAAGCCACAAATTTTGAAATTTTGTATGCTCTCCCTTTCCCTCATGTGGTTTGTCCCATTTCAGGACGAGGTCGCCTACTTCAAAATTCCTATCAGAAGCAGAGTTAGAATCGAACCAGATTTTAACCAATAGTTGATGCTGATCTAACTTACGTTTGGCTTGGGCTCTTACTTCTTCTAGCTTCATCAAAGCATTGATTCAGTTTTCCAAAGGGGGACAATCTTCCTCTTGGATTTTCTGTGACAACTGTAGCGAAGGAAGAAGAATGTGAGGTGACAGAATTGCTTCTCTGCCATAAACGAGAAAAAAGGGGGAGTTACCTATAGCGTCTTTTGGTGTTACCCTATCATCCCACAACACATTCAACAGTGCATTGTACCAATTCTTGTGATTTTCAACCACCGTTCTCTTGATGATTTTAATCAAGTTCTTGTTTGTCGATTCTGCCAATCCGTTGCCCTGGGGGTAATAACTAGCAGAATACTTCAGCTTAATTCCTTTTTCCAAAGAGAACTCGCTCATCTTTAGAGAGGAGAAGTAAGAAGCATTATCGAATACTAAACAATCAGGGTTACCGAAACGAGTGATAATATTCGAGTTTAAAAAGGCAATTACCTGACTGGTGTTGACAGTTCTTAATGCAGCAGCTTCAGACCATCGGGTAAAGTAATCTGTGGCTGTCACAATAAACTTGTGTTGTTGTGAGGATGGGGGGTTGATTGGACCTATGATATCAAGGCCCCACTGCTGAAAAGGAGAATCTACTGAAATGGGCTGCAAAGGAAAGGCTGGTTTTTGTAACCGCCCTGACGCTTTCTGACAAATTATACATTTACGACACAAGGCATGGGCGTCTCTAAAAAGAATGGGCCAGTAATAACCGGCTCTTAAAACCTTATGGGTAGTGGTGTCACCACCAAAATGACCACCAACTTCTCTTGCATGCAACTCTAGCAAGACTTTTTCTGCTTCGTCTTTTTCAAGGCAGCGCATCAGTATGCCGTCAAAACTTTGACGAAATAGGATACCATTAACCAGATGAAAGGAGGCAGACTTTAATCTCAACTCTCTTCTTTTAGCGGGGTCCAGGTGATGGGGGGCTAACCCATGTTCAATACGGAATCTTATATCGTCATACCAAGGACTGACAGATTTTTGTGCGCAACAGATCAGATTTTGATCTTGTTGTCCTAGGTTTGACGTATCGCTTTCTTCTTGTTGTCCTGCTGCTGAATCAACAACTAACTTGCATAACCCTTGGCCTCTCACTATCTGAGCTGGGGTGATTTCTACGTCATACTCCTGCAAGGAGGTGACCCAGTTAGCTCTCTTTTCACCTAGTTCCTTCTGCACTAACAGGTTCCTCACGGCTGGGTAGGGGACAATGACTTTTGTCCTAGACTTCAAAAGATAGGACCGGAAGTGCTTGACTTCTTTGAAAACAACGTAAGCTTTCCGATCTACCGTTGGTTAATTAAGTTCAACACCTTTGAAAGTAGAGCTCATAAATGAAATGGGTACTTCATTGTCCTTGGTATTCTTTTGGGTTAGGACGACGGCATAGGAACGGTCAGAAGAAAAAGTATAGAGTGTAAAGTCTTGTGAAAAATCGGGGCTCATGAGAGATGGAGCGTCTATGATGGCCTTCTTTATTGCATTAAAAGCTTGACTTTCTAGGGGTCCCCAGTGATATTGGGTGTCTTTCTTAATTAGGTTTTGCAAGGGTCTAACCATTTCAGAGAAGCTGGGGACAAATCTTCTCACGAAGTTAATCTGTCCTAAGAAAGACTGCATAGATTTTTTGGATGTAGGAGGGGGAAGTGTCATGATGACTTGAGTCTTTTCGGGGTCGATAATCATCCCCTCGCTTAACACAATAAATCCTAAGAGTTTACCTTGTTCTACTGCAAATATGGATTTTTTGGGATTTGAGGAGATGTCGTATTTGCGACATCGTTGTAGAACGGCTCGTAAGTGGGCTAGATGATAGTTTTTGTTTTTAGAAAATACAGTCACATTATCTAAGTAAACTACAAAGGACTGATTGATTAAGCCTCGGAAAGCAATATCCATTTCTCTCTGGAATGTGGCTCCAACATTAATCAATCCAAAGGGCATTTTACGATAAGCATAAATGCCCCACGGGGTACAGAAGGTAGTTTTAAGTTGGTCTGGTGGAGACATCAGGACTTGGTTGTATCCTGAGAAAAAATCTAGTAAGGATAGCCTCTCAGAACCAGATACCTATTGAAGGATTTGTTCCATGGGCAAGACAGGATAATTGTCTTTATCAGACGCTCTATTAAGGTTTCGGAAATCGACGCAGAGTCAGATTTCCCCACTTTTCTTCCGGACTAGGACAAGGTTAGAAACCCATTGAGTGTGCCTAACAGGAAAAATTATCTTAGCATTTAGGAGCTTATTCAATTCTTTTTGGACGATCGGTTCGAGCTTAGGGTGCATTTTCCTCAGTTTTTGTTGAAAGGGTAAGGTTTGGGGCTTCATCGGAATGACATGTTATATGATATTAGGGTCGAACGTTTTAAGGTCATCATACGTCCATGCAAAGACATCTTTGAATTCTTTGAATAATTTAATAAATGCATTTTTTTCTTATTGAGAACACCCCAACCTTAGATTAATGCACTGAGGATTGTCCTTAGTTCTTAAGTTTACTTTTTCATAAGATAACGAGGAACTATTGGTTTTACAGTTGACCATATTTTTAAATTTATCTTGAAGATCATAAAACTTCTCTAATATAACTACATATTTAGGGATTGAGTTTACCATATCCGATGAAGATTCAGGAGTTCTCGGATCTGGTATTACCGTGAAATCACGCAAATTGTCGTCGTGCGTGTGTTCGTCTATCACCGCGCCTTGCAAGGTTTCTTCCATGTGCAGAAAGTTAATAATCTGTTGATCATCGTCAAAGACTCTCCAGTTCGTGATGTTGTCAGGAACAGACGGTCTGAACAACAGCTCGACAGAGAATGCATCTGGGGACAAGCCTTCTGCAGGAAGAAGTTTAGAAGCTACATTAGTTAATAAATCTGCTTCAGAGTTATTCAATCTAGGAATAGAATTTATATTGAAAGCAGAAAATTTATTCATTAAATTCCATACCTCCGACTGGTAGCTTTTGAGATGCGGAGAAAGACAGTGGATAGAATCTCTTACATGTCTAACCACTATTTCAGAGTCGCCAAAGACGGTTAAATTTTGAATGTTCATATCCAAAGATTTTCTGAGACCTTGCAGTAAAGCCTCATATTCTGCAGTATTATTAGTACATTCAAATTCCAACCTACATGCAATTAATGTTTTGTTACCTTCCGGATTGATAATAACGCAGCCTACTCGAGCTCCTTCTTTGGACTTTGACCCGTCGAAATAAAGAGACCAAATTTCATTTCCATAGGGTACATGAGACCATTGCGTAGAAGCTGTTGGCTGCACATATGCTACAATCTCGGACTGTTGTTCTGGATTGGTGATAGGTGAAGCCTCGGACATGAAATTGCCGAAGAAGGTGTCCATCCCTTGTACTTTGGGTGAATCAACAGAAGGTGTAAATGGTTAATTGGGATCGTTCAAATCTGTGACCGTGAACTTAAGGTAGCATTCATGATTTACCTTGATTTTGTTAGGCTTACCGTTCTCTGGAAGCCGTAGATGGGACCAATCTGTCGCGAAATAACCATGTAGCTACTCCGACCAGTCCCTTCTTAAAAACAAACCATACACTTCTAGAATATCCACAACAATAATATCAATGACTTGATGAACCTTGGGGTTAGATGATAATATAATAAGCACATTCTTCAGTTCGCCTATAACTTTAACATTGGTCCGATCAAGCTGTATGATTTTTAAAGTAGAGGGTTCAACTTCAATGTTAATCTTTTGGCATATAGACCATGGCATCACATTGGATGACGCTCCTGAGTCTACCATACAATTGTGCACGTTTCTATTAAAGATTTCAAAAGTTAACAAAAATGGAGGTACATTTTTGCAAGTACTAAGAGTGGTAGCTTGAGGGTTTTTACTCGCAGTTTCTAAAGCTACTTTATCTACATTATTTACATTACTTACAGGAAGGCTTCCTTTATCTTGAGGATCATGATTTTTTTTAGTGGAAGTCTTCTGGGGAACTTTGTTCTACACAACCTTGTTACCACTAGAATTACCATTTTTGCCATTCTCTGAAATATTTTGTAACATTTTTTGTAGCAGAGATGGAAATTTCAATAACTCATAAACAGAAATGTTAGCTCTCAACTTTTTAATATCTTCAACTACATCATAATCTAAGTTGAGGTTCACATTACTCTGTTTAGTCTCAGCTGATTTAGATTTCTTTGGAGGCGAAGTTGTAATGTTTTCGGAAGAAGGTTTGTTTGTTGTCTTACTCCTGGTATTATAGGGATGTATTGTCTCGAAGTTAGCTTGAAAGATGTTATCCGAGAAGTGTCCAAAAATGTTTGGAGAAGAGTCTTCTTCTTGAACTATCTCTTGTTCAACTACCTCCTCAGGGATCTCAGGAGGCATCAAGTTATCTTGGACTTCTAGAATTGTTTGAAGAGCGCATTGCAGACTTTCTATATTAAGGCCTTCGGTGGTTGGATTAGGTCGGTTGGTAGGAAAAGGCTTTCAGAACGGGGTTTTGTAAGGCCCTTTGCTCAAGGAATCTTCATCGATTGTCCTTTTTAAGTCTATAACTTGATTTGACAGTTTTTGAACAACTTTAGTTAAGTTTTCTATATCAAAGGTTTCAGGTTGTGTTTTACTTTGAGTGGGTCTGGGGAAGATTTCGATCTTCTTTTTGGAAGAAGAACTAGTCTCTGTTTCGTTGCTAGTAGAGTATTTAAGACTAAGAATGTCTTTTTCAATCTGGCTGGCCTCCTCGAAGGCTTCTAACAACGTGGATTTCTTAGATCGTTTAACCCAAATAACTATACTTTGATGCAAAGCTTTAGTGTAGTATGCTATTATAAGACTCTCAACATGCATGGAATCCATAGGGATTCAGTTTTTAAGTGTTAAGAATATTTGATTAAAGTATTTAACTTTTTCTTTTGGGTTCATTCTTAAGCTAGAAAGATCCATGACTAGGACTTCCGGAGGTTTACCGTCTCCGAACTTTTCCAAAAAGCATGACTCAAACTTTTCCCAAGACACGATGGTATGGGGTTGTTGGGCAAAGTACCATGTGGATGCATTGCCCTCGAAAGTATAAGGGAACAACCTACAGATAACGTCTTCATGTTCGACATTATGGAGTCTTATGGCTAACATAAACTTTTTAATGTGATCTTCAGCGATCTATTTTGAGTCAGGGTCAAACTTGGGAAGCCATTTCTCCGGGTGTTTAGGTAAAGGATGTTGAGATCCAGGTACAGCTATGGCATCCTGATCAAGCCAGGGTCCAGCAGGGTTGTTCTGATTTTCCATTGGGGTAGTGGGTGTTGAAGGCCGAGAAGGGGAATTGCCTTCGTCAGATGAATCTCCTCCAGAAGAGGAAGGAGATGATGGAGGTGGTGAAGGGGGTATCCCAGATCCTCCTGCAACAGGATTTAAGATTGGATCTGAAGGATTCACAGTAAGATCAGTGCCTCCTAATTGTTCCCTGATATCAGAGAAGTCCAAAGGTTGGCCCCATGAGCGGTTAGGTTGCCTCAAACGGGCTAAGGCACTATGTGTTTTTATAAGAGATTGATGGAAAATCTCTTGTATGTCACCACCTGTAGGATTAGGGGTTGTTGGCTCAACTGTGATCAGTGGATCGTCGGTTGAAGTAGTTGTTGTTTGAAGGGGAATATTATCATTTGAATGGATTCTAGTCACTATAGGTGAGCGATTAGGTCGTGGAGGAGTCTTGTGACCGCCTCGTTCCATTAATTAAATTAAGGCCCTCCTTCTAGCGCCATTTGTTGATGGGCGAAATTGACCGTCCATCAACTGGGAGAGTGGAACCGGTCCGAGGTTGTCTAATAACCCAAGCCATTTGGGATGAACCACCCTGATGGGTTTAGCGGCTCCGTCAGCGGATCTAAGGTCCTAAGAAAACAAAAACAAAACTACTCTAAACTAACTAATCTAACTAAAAATAACTATTAAAACAAACAAAACTAATCTAACTATTAAAAGAAATAAAACAAACTAATACACTAATCTAACTAAAACCGACTATAAACAAACTAATAAAAAATAAATAACTATTCTATATATACAATCTACTAACTAATACTATACTAACTCTAACTAATTAACTATCTAACTACTAACAGAAATAAATCTTATTCACAAAATATACAATATTAACAATTTACAGATTTAAATGAAAGCCTAAAAAACTCATTTGTATTATGTCCTAAGATAGAAAGATATATTTTTTGTTGATTTTATAATTTTATGAGCAGAAATAAAACAGAACTAACTAAACTAAACAACTAATATACTAATTCTAACTACAAATCTAACTAAACATATATCTAACTAAACTACTAATATTATACTAACAAATTAACCAAACAAATAAATAACAATCTAAACTGGAGAAATGCTCCAGGTTTGTCCCGTATGCAATGATTGTCTTAGCTGATCGGAGGGAGGAAACCCGCACCGAATTATCCAGAAGATTCTCGTAAACGATAAGATCCAGTGCTCTTCACATATGATTACAGGACAAATAAGACATAAAAATTACAACAATCTTATAATTTATAAATCTTCACAGTTAGATAAACTTGTATGCAAAGACTTATAGAAAATGATTCAATTAATGAAGAAGAGAAATATGTGATTCATTAACTGAAACAAAGTAATTGTTGTATTTTTTAAGTAATGAAAGAAATCAGATATGGATAAAACATTAATAAAATCATATCATTATGCAATAGACTATGATAGCTAAAGTAGTCTATAATCAACTGCAAATGACATGCATAAACTTGAAACAAAAGATTGATATTATGAAAGCGAAAGTTGTAGCAAAACATCAATTCCTGTCTCAGTTTGTATTAGAAATCCATGGCCTGGTTCTCCCACAAGTGAGGATGCCCCTTATTACACAAAACAATAAGTATTTAAAGACCTTCCATAGGGTAAAACATCCATGTGGAAGTTATCAAAACTATTTACATAAAATCTGGGAAGATATCCCAAGTCTGACTAAACTAGGAACCTAAAATAAAACTAAAACACACAAACATCTCCTAGACTGTCCAGCATGCCCAATGCAATTCGGATGTACCTGAAAAGGGTAAAAAATGAACAAGTTAGGAGGATATTTTGTTAAAGAAAATGATAAAAATCTAATTCTATAGACTACCTATAGAATCTTGCGATTCTGTAGCTGGTCTAAATCAGACACAGAATCAGCATTAAAATCAATTCAAATCTTTAAAGAATTAAATTCAATTATTAACAAGTATCTAATGGCTATTTGAAAGGAAAACGAATCATTCAAATTGAGATTGTTATACTAATTCGAGATCAAAACAAAACTAAAATCAAATGACTACAGAGATGCATATACTCTGTTTCGTTTGTTGCCACATAATCGGGTGAACAGAATCATATCGAATAGTAATGAAATCATTTGAAATCGATACAATTAAAACAAATCATAGGCAATTGTTATGTTGCCTCATCAACAAGAAACACGACCGAATCCAAACAAGATCATTTTCAAATCGACATAACTGTATGGACATAACAAACGATCCATGCCATGAGAAAATTAAATCAAAACTAGCACGTAAATGTTCACAAACGAAATCATAATGAGATCAATCAACAGGATCTGTAGGATTAGTTCAATTGTTTGTTATTTCTATTTGGGGCAAACAAACTCGATTGACATCGAACGAAACCATTCATTTCAAAATGAATTATAACCGGATTTGACAGAGATAACAAATGTCGACCAATTCATTTTGCAAATTAAAATCAAGCAGAGCAGCATCTCTGATACGAATCCAACTCATGAAAATCATCGTACTAACTGAAGATACACAACAATCCAATGAAGATAAGAGCAAATCGAACAGTTGGAATTTAACATAGTTGTTGTGAACCAAAGCCATTCCATGATTCGGGTGTAAATATCATTTGCACAAGCTTAAATGAGAATATTGTTTTTATGAAAAACAGAGTCGTTCTTTCCGAATCGAAATCGATCAGAGTTGTATTCCCGATTTAGAAGATTATATCAATTCAAACTCACGAAGTCATTCCAAAATCACAGCATACAAACTAAATTAGAGCCATAATGAAATCATACCAAATCAAAACATGATCGTGCTCTAAATTTAGCATGAAAAACCTCCTATTCAGATTAGATGCAAACAAATCCAATCGAAAGTGAACCATTGATTTCGTTAACTCAACAGACAAACGAATCAAATCCGATGAAAACCTATCCATTGCTAAAATAGGCATGACCAAATCATTTAACCAAATCATGAGCTTATTCAACTTTAGCAAAACGAAAACAGTGTACAGGATGAAAAACATTATGACAAAGCCATTTCAAATGATATACAGAGCTATTTGAAAACCAAACTCAAATCATTATATTAATCCGAGGAATTCACAAAATGAAAATGATACATCAATTCATACCTGGATGATGGGCAGACAGCTTGATCATGACATTTTGGAGCTGACAACAACTGTAGCCAATTCAACATTTCTAAATATGATGAAACCAGTGGTTCCCTGCTTCCTATCAATAGCTCGAAGCTTGTCCCTTTGTCTTGTCAATACTGTAATTTGATTTTCCAACACTTTGACTTTCGATTGAAGTAAGGGAACATCTATATAGTATCGTTCCAACCACATATCACATTGGTCACATGACAACTGTTCGGGCTTCGAAGATGTAGGTGAGGGTTTGGTTATATTGCTGAGGGTTTCGTTAGGTAGTTCGATCCCTAGGTAACTGGGATTGTTCCTTAGGCAAGGGGGGAGATTCGAAATGAATTCATAAGGTGGCTCAGAGCACAGACCCTGTGAGTAAGGGTACTCACTAGCTAGGAAGCGTTCTATGTCAGAGTCTGAATCCTCACTAAGGACTATGGGCTTCTTCTCAACACTAGGTTTAGGCTTATTCCTAGCCATTCTCGAGATAAGTCGATCATTCTTTTTTCCTTTGTCATTAACAGTAGGGTTACCTATAACCTTTTTTCTCGCATGATTGTTTATAGCCTCAGCCTTCTCAGTTATAACGTCGGGTAATTCAATATCAGGGTCGACCGAGGGTTTAGGAGAGGGCAGTAGGACATGGAAGGGCACGGGTGGCCCGACCTTAGCTTCATTAATCACAGGCTTGTCAATCTAGACAGGGTCTGTATCATCAAAACCACTTTGAGCGATAAAAGCTCGCCAGCTATCACCGTGGAGACTTAAGTGGTGAACAATGATAAGTCTGATTAGGCCATGTAGGAATAGGCTACTATCGGCCTTTTCTCTTTTAAACCTTTTTGACATTTTCTATAGGCTACGCAGGAAATAGAAAGGCATATTCAATGGATACCCTATAAAATTCATTAACAGTCGAAGGTGATAAAGAAAAACGAGTCCATATCGACCCTCACAGGTCACAAATTGTTTGACCACTATCAAAAGGTCATGCCATCGTGGTTTAAGCATGGATATCAACATACCTCTGTCACAGGATGTGACCTTTCATGAGACGAACAGTAGTGGCCATGGCACCTCTTCAACCTTAGAATTTTTGAACCATCGCTGGCCCATAAATGGTAACCCTGTGGTGTAGCTAATGAATTCTTCACTGATTTCCAATTGAATGTCACCCACCTTGGCCCTACAACCATCAAAAGTCAGGGTGAACTGTTGTGCAACAAATAGATTAAAACCCTCAAATCGTTGTACAAAGGTGAGCCAACCGCTATCCTCTAAGTCTTTTCAGGCATTGTCGAACATCAGCAAAGCTTGGCTACCGTTCGGCTCGATTCGCACCACCGATGCCATGGAGCCGAGCACACGGTAAGTCCAGGGTTTGGATCATAGCACACATAGGAGAAAAGTGCACGAAGGGTTACCCAAGCTAGCAGAGGTGAAATAGGGATAAGGGATAGGCATACATGACATCGTGCGAAGGTGGTGGAGCTATTTGTTGGCCATGCATAATAGTTATTTCCAAGGTACAATCGTCGGTGCTTATAGTTGTTCAACCCACTATTGTATAGTTTAACAATTATGTCATTTTCCCGACCAATGAAACCAATGGAAAGTGTATTAATCATTTGCGCCAGCAATGGTTATACCATAGTTTTAAAACCAAACATACAAATTGAAATCAATACCAAGTGTTTAACCATGTGACATGCGGTGTATAGAACGATTTACACTAAGGGTTTAAACCATAATACCAACGCTTTTATGAAGCCAATGTGCAAAGTAATTTAATCAAATAACATGTAAATCCAACTGCCAATGCATCACAATTTAATGAAACGAAATTACATAATCAGTCAAAGAATGTCCAATGAGTACAGATCGAAAAGGGTTTTGCAAACTACATAGTGATAAGTGAAATATAAATGCAATGGACATATCGAAAAGAATGATAATGAAAATTCAATAATGATTTTAATGCAGCTTCGAAAGACAAAGTTTTCATGCTTACAGTCGTGAAAACAAAATGAAAGTAAGTGTGCAAATGGCGCAAAGAATAAAAGTGTCGTTTATTTGAGAATTGCGACAAAAAATTAATGTTTGCAAAACATTGGTGTAGGCAGCTTATAGGACAATGGAAAGATGTGAATTGGCTTCCAACATTGTCCCAGAAAGAGGGAGCAACCAATGAAAAAAATTGGGCAAGCAAAGTTTGTGTCAATGTAAGAGGGATCTAGTTGGCTCATGCAAAAAGGAAGAGATGGAGGGAAATACCTTCCAACATGATGTCAAGGAGAGACATTGCTAGACTTGATGCTCAGAGACACAAAGTATCTAAGAGTAGTTTTCCTCAAGGACATGATCATACAAGATAGCAGAAACAATTCCATTGATCATGGATACAACCAGTCAGACCCACTGTAGAAAATATATTGTGATAGATCCAATGGAGGTGGAAAACACAGTATGAGTCCCAAAGGGAACAATTGTAGGAAACTAAAAGGAGAAGTTGAAGAGATCAAGAGGGAGTAGTTGCAGAGAGAGTGGAAGAGATACTCACAATACATGCAAATCCACTTCTAGAGGAGCTAGTCCCATATTGGTTATTATTGGGATGATCCATTGCTGTTGTCAAGAGATTGAGTATTCTCTAAGGGATTGGAGGTGTGGCAGAGGCCAGGAAAGAAATTCCTCTGATAGAGGAAGCACACAGTTGATATCTTGCAAAGATATGGCATAATGGACTGCAGGTCCATGGCCACACGCATGATATCAAATTTGAACAATCTAAATGAGGTAACTTCAGACTGAAATTTGGTGGACCCTATGATGTACATACAATTAGTTGGATCCCTGATGTACCTGGTGAACACCAGGACAAATATATGTTTTATGAGTGCCTTGAGTCAATCCATGAGTGAACTAAGGAAATTGCACTGGGTTGCTGCAAAACATGTGTTGAGGTACCTACATGGTATAGTTGGGTATAGACTCAGATACTTCTCAAGTGAAAAAGTAATTCTACATGGATATACAAACTTTGTTTTGGAAAGGACTATGGATGACAGAAAGAGTACCTTTGGTACTTGTTTTAGTTTGGGCCCATCCATGATATCTTTAATTAGCAAGAAACAAAAGTGTGTGGCACTCAACATTGCAGAAGCAGAGTACATTTCAACATGTGATGATTGTATGGAAGCAATATGGCTACGTAAGTTGATTTATGGACTATTTGATCAGGTGTCAGATTCGACTGTGATTCTGTGACAATCAAAGTTGTGTGAATATTTCAGAGAACCTGATGTTCCATGACAGGCTGAAGCACATTGAAATAAAGTATTATTACATCTGTGATTGAGTCCAAAAGGGAGAAGTAAAACTCTAGTATATCTCCACTGATGAGCAGATAGAAGATATTCTGACGAAGCACTTGTCAAAAGGGAAGTTTTTTTACTTCAAGGACAAGTTGGGAATTGTGGATATTTATCCCTTGGTTGAGAGGGAGTGTTGATATTTATCATGCTAGTACAACTTAGATATGATTCTTCAACATCATGCTATTACATGTTAGATATGATAGAGATGTATTGAGACACATCATGCTAGTATAGATTAGATATGATGCATTATCATCATGCTAGTACATCTTAGATATGATGCATATTCCTGAGTCACATCATGCTAGTAGAGCTTAGATATGATGCAGTAACATCATTCTAGTACAACTTGGAGATGATGAAGATGACTCACATCATTCTAGTACAGCTTAGAGATGATGCATTAACGCCATGCTAGTACAGCTTAGAGATGATGCAGAGGAACTGATCTACATCATGCTAGTATAGCTTATATATGATGTATTCACATCCTGCTAGTACAACTTAGAGATGATGTAGATGATACTCAACATCATGCTAGTACAACATAGATATGATGCATTAACATCATGCTAGTACATATTAGAGATGATGGATATGCATGAGTTGCATTATGCTAGTACAAATTAGATATGATGTAGTAGCATCATGCTAGTACAAATTAAATATGATGCAAATGACTCGCATCATGCCTAGATTACTCAGATAGAGTGTGTCTTAGATAGTCACATGACACTTCGTTGAGTGCGTGACAACTACGGGACACATGTGTACTCATGAGACTATGGCATAGACTATGTGTCTCTGGACATCAACTGTATGCTACTACAATGGTTTTGTACCAATGGCGGAGACTGTGTTTCTTCGGATAGTAGTTGCATGCTACTACGGTAGTTATGTACCACTAGCAGAGACTATGTGTCTCTGGACAGTAATTGTATGCTACTACAATGGTTGTGTACCATTGGTAGAGGTTGTGTGTCTCTGGACAACAACTATATGCTACAATAATTGTGTACCACTGGCAGAGACTGTGTGTCTCTAGACAATATTTGTATGCTACTACAATGGTTGTGTAACACTAGAAGAGATTGTGTGTCTCTGAAAAACAAATGTATGCTACAATGTTTGTGTACCATTGGTGGCGAATGTGTGTCTTTGGACAATAGTTGTGTGTTATTATGATGGTTGTGTACCACTGGCAAAGATTGTGTGTCTCTGGACAATAGTTGTGTGCTACTACGGTGGATGTGTACCACTAGCGGAGACTGTGTGTCTATGGATAGTAGTTGTGTGATACTACAGTGGTTGTGTACCTGGTAGTGACTATGTGTCACTCAACAGTAGCTGTGTGCTACGAGCAGTGGTTGTGTACCACTGGACAGTAGTTGTGTACTACTATGGATCAAGACATTGTTAGAAAAAACAGAACCGCGGAGCAATAAAATAAAACAAATTCAGAAACAAAACACAGAAGACACACAATACAAGAGAGGCACAGATTTACGTGGTTCACCCAGTGTGGGCTACGTCCACCAGAGAAATTGCCAGGTCCTTCCTTTATTATTATCCAGCAAATGAAGGGATACAACCTACAACAAAACCCGCTTTAACTTCATCTTCTTTCTCTCACAGTCTCCTCTCTCAGAATACAATATTCACCATCAACCATAGTTGCAATACATTTCCCTCATAAAATAGGGTTGCCTTCTAGGGAAAAAAACCCTAACATAATCTCTACCGTTAGATCTGTGACCTTATAATGAACGATCCAGATTTACAATGAAATTACAATATAATTTTATAAGGCAATTTTTGCTTCGGGGGCTTCGCCCCCGAACCCCCGCTGGGGGCCCTCTTGCCCCCAGACCCCGTAGAGGGGGTACCCCCCCTCTACACTCCCCTGCGTGGAAGAGTGTACATACTTATGGGGTGTGAATACTTCATGGGGTATAAACACGGATGAAAGTAAAAGACCTATAAATCAGGAAGATAATCAGGCTCCACAACCAACAATCTCCCACTTGGAGACTGATCTCAACAACTCCATTGTTGTTGTATATGTTGGACTCTGAACCTTCTTGGACCTGGAAAATTTCTCATCTTCATCTTCATTCTTGAAGACCAACTAAAACTGAGCAAGAACTCAGTTTCTCCCTGGTTACTCCCTTTGTTAACTTGTCTGCAGGATTCTGGCTAGTGTGTATCTTTTCCATCTTCAATTGTCCATCTTCCAAGGCAGATCGTATGAAGTGGTACCTCAACTGTATATTCTTAGTCTTTGAATGGAAGGTTGAGTTCTTTGCAAGGTAAATAGCACTCTGACTGTCACAGTACAACATGTTGTTCTCCTGTGTCTTTCCCAATTACTCCATAAACCTTTGTAACCAAATCATCTCTTTACTAGCCTCTGTAGCAGCAACATACTCTACCTCTATTGTTGAAAGTGAAAAAACCTTTTATAGTTTCGAAATCCAACTTACTGTTGTTCCACCTATAGTAAAAACATACCCTGTGGTGCTCCTCCTGCTGTCTTTATCGCCTACCATATCTGAATCAACATATCCCTATAGAAAAGTGTCTGAACCTCCAAAACATAATGCATGTGTAGTAGTACCTCTCAAATACCTGAGAATCCACTTTAATTCCTCCCAATGTTCTTTACCTGGATTGTTCATATACCTGCTCACAACTCCCACTGCATGTGCAATATATGGTCTTGTGCAAACCATTGCATACATCAAGCTACCAACTGCTGATGAATATGGGACCCTGGACATGTATTCTATCTCCTCCTGTGTCTTGGGACACATTTCCTTTGTTAATTTGAAATGGCTGGCCAAAGGTGTGCTAATTGGTTTTTCATTCTGCATTCTAAACCTCTCCAACACCTTCTCTGTGTACTCACCCTGAGACAGTGTCAGTTTTTTATTTTTCCTGTCTCTTGTTATTCTCATACCAAGGATTTTCTTTGCAGCACCCAAATCCTTCATCGCAAATGAATTGGCTAATTTCTTCTTGAGCACATTTATATCCTGCATATTAGACCCTGCAATAAGCATGTCATCTACAT
>ML781182.1:558378-571351 GCA_009831015.1 Picea engelmannii | reverse complement strand
TATTCACCATCAACCATAGCTGCAATACATTTCCCTCATAAAAGAGGGTTTCCTTCTAGGGAAAAAAACCCTAACATAATCTCTACCGTTAGATCTGCGACCTTATAATGAACGGTCCAGATTTACAATGAAATTACAATATAATTTTATAAGGCAATTTTTTCTTTGGGGGCTTCGCCCCTGAACCCCCGCCGGGGGCCCGCTTGCCCCCAGACCCCCCGGACCCCGCAGAGGGGGTACCCCCCCTCTGCCCTCCCCCGCGTGGAAGAGTGTACATACTTCTAGAGTGTGAATACTTCATGGGGTATAAACACGGCTGAAAGTAAAATACCTATAAATCAGGAAGATAATCAGGCTCCACAACCAACAACAATCGTGTTCTATTGGATGGCATTGTAGTAGTTGTGAGCTACTAGATGATTGTCATGTAGATTACCAGATCACTTGGATAAATTGTGTGTTGCTTGATCATAGAGACTGTGATGGATTATTCAATCTACTAATGACATGGTAGTAGTTGTGTGCTACTAGTTGATTGTAGATCAGTCAATGGACTACTAGATGAAGACATCATGAAAAGATACTTCGCTAGCTAAGAGGGAGTGTTGATTTTTTAGGTAGCATCATGAGAAATTCTCCCTGGAGGGTCTTGTATGGACTAGTAGGAGGGAATGTGGACTTCATCCCGACATGCCTCAGATGGTCATATGAAGGAACCAAGACATTAGTTTCATGAGGAAGCCTCTATATGTCAAATATGATCGAGATGACTTAGCTTGATCAACCCCATGGGACTGACCACCCATTGTAAGATGATCTAGCTCAATTATTGTAGATACCAACTACATGACATGTATAAAAGCATGTTATTGGACCTAGTAATCATCAATTAAAACTTCTACGATATTGGGTTGTAGACCAATGGAGACATGATACATTTATCAGAAGGGTGTACTTGTAATAAATGGGCCCAAGCGTAGTCCTTACCTGATCATGAAAAGAAATAATATGGACTTGAAGTGATTGAAGATGAATACTGAGAGTGAGATTGATCTCAAAGAGAGTCAATTGGCTCATAGGGAGAGATTTAGAGGGATTTTCCTCTCGATTTAGGTGGGAGAGAGACATCTCCCAAGACTGACAGACATGTGTCATGAATCTAGAGTGAATTTTTTATACTTCAGAGACAAGCTTTGGCATGATGAATAATGTCTCCCTCGTTGAGAGGGAATGTTGATGTTTGGAAAAAATTGAGAAGGCATTCTCCCAGATCATATGGAATGTTTCTCCTAATGTTGCAGATGTTATGAATACCTCCCCAGTTAAGCGGGAGTGTTGAAATTGCAACTATGGTCGGTATTCATAATGTGAAAAGTAAAAAGTGAAAAGTAGTTTATATATATATATATATATATATATATATATATATATATATATATAAGTACTTATTTATTATCCAAGGGATGCATCCTTTCATGGATGGTCACCATATGTTCTATATATATGAAACACTCATCATTGTAATAACATAATTCACATACAATATCATCTCATATAGAAAAATCAACAGATGTTACATCTTGGAGTGATTAGAATTGAAAGTATATATAGGAAAGACTTAATGGACCAATAGAAGGATACAAATAATAAATTGAAGAAGCAACATGCTCATAACAATTAAAAGAAACAACGGTCCTAAACCCTCTTATCCAATTCCTACTCCCAATGGTGACAAATGAACAAAATAAAAAATCAATAAGACTGAGAGACATTGGAAAATATTGTGGTTGAGATGGTCATATAGAATATAAATGTTTTAAGAATATGTAGGCATTATAATATTCAATGAAGAAACACAACATCAATTTTGATTATTCTTCTTCTAACTCCTCCTCTCATGGAAATGCACTTTCTAAGCTTGTTTTTTTCCTTTAATACAACATATGCTTCTTATAATGAGTGGGATATTCATTATGGAGAATTAGTATCATATGGCTAAGCATAAATCCCTTTTTTGGCTCTTAATAAAAATAACACCAAACAAATATTTGTTGGTGATGATAGATCTCTTAGTGTTGTAGAGTTTAATGATGCATTATGTGTTCCAAGTATCTTCCACAGTCTTCTGTCAGTATAACAAACAATTGATTTAGGTGAAGGTAAAACAATAGAATTTTCACCTCACCAAGTTATAACCAGGATTTAAAGGATCCTAAGCATGTCCTAAAAACTGGAATTTTTTATTATATTATCAGGCTATGTAGATTTGACAACTTTGGGTCATCATCTTTTCCATTAGTTTCTCTTGCTCATAACATTTACTTGAGCGAACTTTGACATGAGTGATTTGGTCATCTAAACTATCACTCATTTTAGTAGCTATTCAATAAAAATATGGTGATTACTATTCCTCTCATTTTGTTGCAGATATGGTGTTTGTGTTGCCTATGTTCTTGGAAAACATCATCATGATAGTTTTGGAAAGCATGCCTCTTGAGACACCTCATCCCTCTTGCATATGGTTCATAGTGATTTGTGTGGTCTTGTTCCTTCTCCTTCTTTCTATGGGTTCAAATAATTCTTTACTTTCATTGATGAATTCTCTTGACACACTTGGGATTATTTCTTAAAACTTAAGAGTGCAATGTTTGACATGTTTTTTGCCTACAAGGCCCTTGTAGAAAAATAATTTGAAAATCAACTATATAAGTTAAGAATCAATAATGGAGGCGAATATGATAATGAAATATTTACAACTTACTACACTACATAAGGTATTCAGTGTTAGGTAACTAACCGCCCTAACCCCTCACGTAGCTAGAATAATATGTTTTCCATGTAATAAAGGCCGACATTAGTTAATAAGGCCTATTTAATAAATGTGAACAAGTCAATGTAAGAAGACCTAATAGAAGCTTATGATTCTAGAAGTATATTCCTCTAGAATGTTCCTTAGAAGATAGAATTAGAATTACTATAAATAAGAGTAGGAGGAATGATAAGTCATTCTCTTTTATTGTAATAGAGATCTGCTCTGCTGGAGGTTTCCCCCTCAAAGAGGAAAGTGAACATTGCTTTCTTTCAATAAAGGTATTATTGTTGGTATAGTTATTCTCAATATTTTACTGTTCAATTGGTATTTGTTGAATATTCATGTTTCTTCATATTACATTACTTATGGTACCTTACAAGTGGCATCAGAGCACTTTCCTTGGCAAGAGTTGTGGGTTGATTTTTTTTTCCAGGGTAGAGACGTGTACTATTGGAATCTTTAAAGAACAAAGATTTGTCATTCACAGGGTAAAACTATGGGGGAGAAGACTACACACAAGAAATATTGATGGTTTCATAGGGTTTCCTAGAAACCAAAGTTTCACCTTGTTGGAAACCTCTGTAACCCCTGTTGGTACCCCTAGAGTAGTACCACATCATACATAATATGTACATGACCATCACTCCCATGTACCAACAAGTATATCAAGGGTCCCCTAGGTCTCCTAAAACTATCCCTAGATAGACCAATCAATCGCCTAATTGTTGTAGTGCCACTAAGAAAAACACTCGAGAAGATACTCTCTAGTACCTGGGTAATCAGGTAGTACAACCAAGGTTATGGTCGAGCCTCCTTAGTTGGTGCCCTAAGATATTGGGCCGAGTACTACTATTCGACCCTGCACATATATAAGAGATCTATAGAACAAGGAAAAACCTTGTCTGCGGGCACCCTAGAAACCCTAACTTGGGAGGAACATAACTGACAAATAACAAAAAACATATTTTCGTTGCGCAATATTTCCTCGTGCATTTTGGATGCGAAATTACTACACATTTTATTCTATTAAGAATATAGGCATTTTGACACTGTAATATTAATCAAGTTAGAGTATAAATCTGACACCCTTATTCAGGACCTATCCCATTAGATTCCTCTCCTCACCCTGATCGCCATGGTACCTATCATTTTTAATTTTTTTTTCCAATCAGTCTGACCACCTTCCTAGAACACCTATTTGCAACCTATCCCATTGAATTCCCATTTTCACCTTGATCGTTGTGGTACCTATCACTTATAAGCCTTTATAACCCACCCTTGACGACACACTTATTTACCATATATATGATTGCCTTTCCCTTCTCACTCAAATCACAATCATATATCTCACCTATCTGCATTTTTTTAGTGGACCCATTTCCCCTTACAGAAACCCCTCCTCTCCAAATGGCCAACACTCACAACTAATACCTACAATTTTCCATCAAGTAGAAAAAGGAGAACATCCAACAAGTGAACTCTAAAATTTGTTCATTAATTATATATTTGCACAATTCCATGACCAAGTCCAACACAAATTTGAAGCCATGGACACCATATTCATGGGAGAATTTGACACCCCAAAATATGTTGTCAACCAGTTTCTAAACCGATCCTAGGGCCCTTCCTTATCGAAACAATTGTCCCACTTAGATGGTGTTGACTCCTCCCATTCTATGGTCTTTCCATCCAACTCCTTTCATCAGGACCCCCATATTCCCACAGTTGAGGTCAATAAATTTGATGGCTCTGATCCCACAGGTTGGGCCACTCAAATAGAGCATTATTTTTCTTTGCATGGCATTACTTCTAAGTTGGATTTTTTAAACTTTTTTTCTCTACGTGGATCCTAAAATGTGGAAGTGGTGGAAATGGTGTAAAAATGAACACCATGGGTATGTTGCTTGGACCCATTTTGTTGAAGAGCTCTATGAATTTTTTGACATCGACACCCACTATTTAGGTTGTTTGACCAAGTTGAAATAGTCAGTCAAAGTGGAATACTTTATATCTCTCTTTGAGAACTTCGCCTTCAGAATGGAGGGCATGACAGATGCCTTCTTCCAGGAATGCTTTATCAGTATTCTAAAGGATGAAATATGAGCCAAGGTCTATTGGATCATGTTTTCATTGATGCCAATGGTTTGATTGATTGATGTCAAGTGATTTATTGATTCCAAATGATTGATTGATTGATGATTGATATATGTATTATCCTTGATGAGAATGCATAGATGAAGATGGATCAACGAGTTTTCATTGATATGATGAAGATGGATCAATGAGTTGTCATTGATACATGATGAAGATGGATCGATGTGGTTTCATTGCTATATGATGCATTATTGGAAAAATGTATAGATGACTCATTATTTTTGTATCGTGATTGATAAGGTACACAAATGGATGAACTCCAAAGTGGTCCCCTTATGGTGAAATCCCTCATGGGAAGACATTTTGTGGATTGAGCTATCCTATAAGAATGGTTGGAGGAACCATTCTCTCTTTATTGTCTTATTATTATTGATAAGGTGCACAAATGGATGAACTCCAAAGCAGTCCCATTATGGTGAAAGCCCTCACGGGAAGACGCTTTGCGGATTGAGTTATCCTAGAAGAATGGTTGGAGGACCCATGCTTGTACGTGGAATAATGAGATGAATATCAAGGAAACTATTGGTAAAACTATCCTACATGTATATTTATTTTCATGCCATTTCCGGTGGTATGTAGAACGTCACATAACTCCTCATGGTTAGAGAGTTATGGCCATGAGAAGTTGGAGACCTCGGGTTTGGGTAATGGACCCAAGTTTGTTTGATGCTTAATGGTATGAGTTATGATATATTTTAAGAAAATACTATTCTATATGGATAGTACATGTCATGCCATTTTTGGTGGTATGTGGAACGTCACATAACTCCTCACGGTTTGAGAGTTATGGCCTTACGAAGTTGGAGGACTCTCACATGTCATCTAGAAGCCCCAAAAGGTCAAAGTAGTCAAAGTGGTTTAAGGGATTTTAAAAGGTAAATAATAAAGTGAAGTGATGAGTGTACTATAATTCAAAGTGAATACAAAATAAATTATTTAAATAATAAATTTAATGGAGAAATTATAAGTGGGTTAACCCTAAAATAAGGAAAGTGGGGCCAAGTGACCTAGAAGATGTTTTTAAGGAAGCTACTTGGAGAGTATAAATAAGAGGCAGGGCTCTCTCATTTTAATCACACTTGAGAATATTGAATATCTATGTGTGTATGAGGTAACCAAGGATATCCAAGCTGAAATTATGAGGAAAGGTGAAGAAAATAAGGCCGAAATGCAAGGAAGGATAAATTCCTTTGATAACTATGGTGTTTTCTAAGGTATGTTATTTACAGGTCATCTCACCATTTTCGCTATAAATTTTTTTCTATAACTATTCAGATTGTGAAATTTCTATACCATTGAGAAAACATATCCAAGTATCTTTGGTAAAAATTTCAGCTTGTGGGTCTTTGTATTTTTGGAGTTACACTCCGTGGAAAATAGGGTTTGTCGCTAGTCCTAAAACTAGTCAAAAAATGGTGTTTCGGGTACAAATGTCATAACTTCTTCATAACAGATCCAAATTCAGTGAAACCAAATGTGTTGGTTAGGGTACAGTCTATAGTATTCTTGTAACAATTTTCTATCATTTAAACAAATATTCCATGTGGGGCACGCTCTACAAAGTCACTCTTTAGAATAAGCCATAATTCAACAAGGTATGCCATTTTTTCTATACCTCCTTTTCTGAGAGGTTCCAAGAAGTGAAACTTGGAGGCATTGCATAAAACACATTGAAGAACATTGTATATCAGTTTCAGATATTTATACATTACATGTACAAAGTTATGATTACTTCAAGTTAGGGTTATTGACTAATCCAAAACTAGGCATGTGAGACTAAAGAAAAGTTTGATGAAAATGCTAGTCTCTTGTTGTTAAAGTTAAGGAAGGTTTGCAGGAATGTGATCATATGCACCAGTTCTATTACAGAGCTACAAATCAGATTTGGATGATGAAATTGTTGAGGGATTTTGGTTGAGGTACATGTTGAGTACATGGTTGAGACAAGTAGTTAATGAGTTGACACATACATGAGGTGTATAGTTGATGATGTTGGTACATATTGATGAGTCATAGTTAATGAGTAGTTGACAGATGATTGGTACATACTTGGTACATGGTTGGATGCACTTGTTTATGGTACAGGTTGATTAAAAGTTATTTGGTACAGGTTGGTGCATGGTTGATGCAATTGTTTATGGTACATGTTGATTACAGGTTGTTTGGCACAGGTTGGTGCAATTTTGATGCACTTGTTTATGTTGACAGATTGATATCTGTTGAGGATTGTTGCCTCATATCAGTTGGTGCAGAGAATGTAAGTTGAGTCCTACATATAGAGCTAGTGCTCTTGTAGAGTTGTACTCTATTCATTTGTTGTTGAAAAACCCCCAGATTGAAGTCCATAATAAAAAGAAAATTTGTGCATACATCTTGTGTTATTTGTGCTCCTTGTGGAGATGATTTGTTGATGATATGTTGCTGATATGTATTCACATCTAACTGATTATAAATGACAACAATGAGTAATGATAAAATGTTGAATGTTAACTAAGGAGTTTTTGTGTAAGAGGAAAGTTTTGCGAAAAAGATCCCCACACTCATTCACCCCCCCCTCTAAGTGTGGTAGGTTTGTCCAACAATTTGTATCAGAGAAAGACTTCACTACAAGCCTTAACAATATTGAAGGAGATCCATAGAAACACAAATGGATGATGAAGTTCCAATCCTTGATGAGGAAAACTATTCTACTTGGAGAGTAGAGATGAAAGTGTATTTGAAGACAATGGGAGAAACTATTTGGAAGGCAACCATCGGTAGATATGTTCTATTGAAGAACAAGTCAAAGTTTGTAGCTTAAAAGGAAGGAAAGAAGAATGATGCATTGGCTCTCAAGACCATTCTTAGTGGAATCCCAAGCCCTATCAAAGAGAGAATGGGACAATGCACTTATGCCAAGGATATATGGCTAAATCTAGAAGAAACATATCAAAGCAAGAAGTAGAAGGAAGATATTGAAGACCACTCCATCAAGATCACTAAAGGTAAAGAATCTCCAAAAACTCTTGAATGCATTATTTCTAAATGTGATTTTGAAAACATTTCAAGTGAAGATAAAGAATCAAGTAATGATAGCACAAAGGAAGATCTTGAATACATTTCAAATGAAGGCAAAAAATCATGTGATGCTGTTGACAAGAAGGAAGATATTGGAGGTAAAGAATCCCCCAAGACTTTTGATTGCAATGATTCAAAGTGTGATGATGTTGAATTTTTCTCAAGTGAAGAATATGATCTAGAAAAAGTTTGTGTAAAGTTTGATGATAGTTATCCCATGGAAAGAATAGAAGAAAATCTATTAGAACTTCAAAAGGAAATTGAAGAGGGTTTATACATGTATAGGAGTGATCATTTTTATACACACTATAACTATCTTTCGGATAACACTAAGAAGTTTCTTAGGAGAAGTCAAAGGTACATCTTGAAGTTAAAGGGAATGCTCAAAGAACAAGAAGAGAGTTCTAAATTAGAAGAAAGGGACAAAGACTAAAAAAGAAGATATAAATGTAGATGATAAGATTAGCAAATTTTTTGAAACCATTGTCCATCTCAAGACCCAAATTGAAGAAGCCAAAAGAATAGAGGAACTATTGAAGATTCAAATAAATTAAAAAGAAGAGTCATGTAGTAAGCTAGAAGCTGAAATTGTTGACCTTAGAAAGAAGGTAGAGAAGTCAAATAAATTCTTGAATAGCTAAAGAATCTTGGATGAGATATTGGAAATTCAAATATCACCATGTAATAAATCAGGTCTTGGATACAAAGGAGAAGATACACATGTTGAAGCAAGCACCTCAAAGAAACATGAGGTAAGTCCATCAAATAAGGAAGACAATGTTGCAAAACAACCATCTACACAAGACAAAGAACATTTCAAAAGAACAAAGCAAGGAAGACATCAAGAAGCTACTTTTGGGACACCAAAGAAAAGGCATGAAAGTATTTTTCATGGGCATTGTTATTCATGTAATGGATATGGTCACAAAGCTTTTGAATGTAGATATTATTAAAGGAGATATAATGGAAGATTATATAACACCACAATGTGTTAGGGATGTGATCAAGTAGGACACATTTTTGTTCACTGTAACTCCATGAGATGCTACAACTGTAGTGGATTTGGCCACAAATCCCAAGAGTGTTGGAACACAAGAAGAAAGTCCATGATGAGGGATTCACATAACATGGATATAAGAAGGAATGAAGTAAGAAAGGGAGATATATTTGAAAATATGGATGCTCAGAGCTCAAGTTCTGAGGAGAAGGGTCATCTACAGAAGTGGGTGAAGAAGACAGAGCAGTCAGATCATAATGAAAGACTGAAGGGAATTACAAAAGTGTCATCTATTGAAGCACACATGGGTAATAGTGGTGACATTCGCATGCATACGTGTGTTGAACTTGAATAGGTTGCGTACACATGCGCTCTGTTGTGCAGAAGGCCACGCAAATGTTCTAAAGCCTTGGGGAAAAGGCAGTTCACATGGCTTGGAGTTTGATGTGATGGTATAACTCTATATTGCAGGGTCTGACATTGTTTATTGCAAGGTCTGACATTGTTTATTGTAGGTTCTGACAATGGTATAATAAAAATAAATATTGGGTACATGGCACTAACCCAAGAGTATTGATTGATGTTGATCTACTGGGATTAATCATTTTGTGATGTTGATGGTGATGTACATGGCTGGTATATCTTATGATTTGTTATTGGAAGCATATGTTGATATCATGGTGCATGCATTTTTCATATGGATCGGGCTACATGTTGAGACATATGGTTGGTGAGTTGATTAGGTGATCATGGTGTACATCATGGTTTGATCTATGTGTGATGCATGATTGGTACATTTCTAGTACATCAGTAGAGGCTCTTATTAGCAGGATGATTGGCACATGTTTTATGGAGGATTTGGCATACATATATGGGATTCATCATTTTGTGGTATTGGTGCATGGTAATGTACATGTTTGGTACACTCATAGATGGCATATGCTTGATGATACTACACCATTGGTACTATTTGATTAGCACAAAAATTGGCATTTGTTTGAGATACATGATTGTGGCACTTGGTTCACGATGGAGACATATCACGAGGGATATGATACATTGTTTGGCATGTTGGTAGATGCACATGGTTGTCATATTGGTGGATGCACATGGTTGGCATATTGGTAGATGCACATGTTGGCATGTTGATAAAGGCATATGATCGAGACATTCCATGGATGATATATTTTGGCACATTGGATGATGTTGATGTACATGGTTGATGTACATAGGTGTTGTGCATGATGAGCACACATTTTGTACAGGATGTACTTGGTTGATATTTTTCTCATGATTCGTTATTTCATTGTTGACATATCTTTTGCTTCATGATGCTTGGTATGGCATGAGTTTGATGCATGAACAGGTCCAAGGATCATTATATGGTAGCACAATTTTCATCTTGCAGAAAATATAGGGGAGACATACCCATAGGGGGAGTCATTCTTCTTCCCATGATTCTAGGAGGAGATATTTATCAGATGCATACCTAGAAAAGAACCCTATATTTGAAGAAAGAGAACAAAGGCATAATTCCAGGAGGATCGATGGTCATAGGGGGAGTATGTTCGATGCATATTTAGCATTACATCAGAGTGATATACCTTGTTCAAAAGGGGAGAGATTAGTCAGAGGAAGATCAAAGGCATTCAGATAGGGGGAGCAACCCCAAGGAGAATGCAAGCAGGGGGAGTAGCCCCAAGAGGAGAATGGCCCTTTGTCATTGATGTCAAAGGGGGAGAGTTAATCACATTGATGTGATTGATGTTTATTGATGGGGAGAGATATTCACATTGACTATTGATGTAGAGCATGTCTTATCTACATGTTGACATCAATAATTGGTAATTGGTGTTGACATCAATGTTGGTATTGCCATCAATGCCAAAGGGGGGGATTGTTGGATCATGTTGTCATTGATGCCAATGGTTGGATTGATTGATTTCATTGATCGATGTCAAGTGATTGATTGGTTCCAAATGATTGATTGATTGATGATTGATATATGTATTTTCCTTGATGACAATGCATAGATGAAGATGGATCAATGAGTTGTCATTGATATGATAAAGATGGATCAATGAGTTTTCATTGATACATGATGAAGATGGATCGATGTGGTTTCATTGGTATGTGATGAATTGTTGGAAAAAAGTATAGATGACTCATTAGTTTCTTATCATGATTGATAAGGTGCACAAATGGATGAACTCCAAAGTGGTTCCCTTATGGTGAAAGTCCTCACGGGAAGACGCTTCACGGATTGAGTTATCCTAGAAGAATGGTTGGAGGACCCATGCTCTCATTATTTTCTTATCATGATTGATAAGGTGCACAAATGGATGAACTCCAAAGTGATCCCCTTATGGTGAAAGCCCTCACGGGAAGACGCTTTGCGGATTGAGTTATCCTAGAAGAATGGTTGGAGGACCCATGATTGTATGTGGAATAATGAGATGAAGATCAAGGAAAATATTGGTCAAAATATCCTAGATGTATATTTCTTGTCATTCCATTTCCAGTGGTATGTATAACGTCACATAACTCCTCATGGTTAGAGAGTTATGGCCATGAGAAGTTGGGGACCCCGGGTTTGGGTAATGGACCCAAGTTTTTTTTATGTGTAATGGTATGAGTTATGATATATTTCTAGACAATATTATTCTATATGGATAGTACATGTCATTTCATTTCTGGTGGTATGTGGAACGTCACATAAATCCTCACGGTTTGAGAGTTATGGCCTTACGAAGTTGGAGGACCCTCATATGTCATCTAGAAGCCCCAAAAGGTCAAAGTAGTCAAAGTGGTTTAAGGGATTTTAAAAGATAAATAATAAAGTGAAGTGATGAGTGTACTATAATTCAAAGTGAATACAAAATAAATTATTTTAATAATAAATTTAATGGAGAAATTAGATGTGGGTTAACCCTAAAATAAGGAAAGTGGGGCTAAGTGACCTAGAAGATGTTTTTAAGGAAGCTACTTGGAGAGTATAAATAAGAGGGAAGTCTCTCTCATTTTAATAAAACTTGAGCATATTGAATATCTATATTTGTTTGAGGTAACCAAGGATTTCTAAGCTTAAATTCTAAGGAAAGGTGAAGAAAAGAATGCCGAAATGCAAGGAAGGATAAATTCTTTTGATGGTGCTTTCTAAGGTATGTTATTTACAGGTCATCTCACTATTTTCCCTATAACTTTTTTTCTATAATGAGTCAGACCGTGAAATTTCTATTCCATTGAGAAAACATATCCAAGTATCTGTGATAAAAAAACAAGGCTTGTGAGTCGTTGTATTTTTGGAGTTACACTCCGTGGAAAATAGTGTTTGTGGCTAGTCTTGAAACTAGTCAAAAACAGGTGTTTCTGGTAAAAACGTCATAAATTCTTCATAACAGATCCAAATTCAGTGAAAAAAAACGTTTTGGTTAGGGTATAGTCTATGGTATGTTTTTTAATAGTTTCTAATCATTTAAACAAATATTTTGTGTGGGGCACGCTCTACAAGGTCTCTCTCTAGAATAAGCTAAAATTCAGCAAGGTATGCCATTTTTGTTATAACTCCTTTTATGAGAGGTTCCAAGTAGTGACACTTGGAGGAATTTCATAAAACACACTGAAGAACATTGTGTATTAGTTTCATATATTTATACATTACAAGTACAAAGTTATGATTACTTCAAGTTAGGGTTGTTGACTAATCCAAAACTAGGCATGTGAGACTAAAGAAAAGTTTGATGAAAATGTTAGTCTCTTGTTGTTAAAGTTAAGGAAGGTTTGCAGGAATGCGATCATATACACCAAATATATTACAGAGCTACAAATTAGATTTGGATGATGAAATTGATGAGGGATTTTGGTTGAGGTACATGTTGAGTACATGGTTGAGACAAGTAGTTGATGAGTTGGCACATACATGAGGTGTATAGTTGATGATGTCGGTACATATT
>ML781182.1:479088-549489 GCA_009831015.1 Picea engelmannii | reverse complement strand
TTTTTTGGTGGCATGTTGGCCAAATATCACTTTTGAATCTTGATTTTGAGGCGGTTCTGCTAGACAATATTTATTCTGTTCTATCTCCCAATTTTCAGCCTTTCTGGGTATGAAACTTTCTTTTAGGTAGTTCTCTGATATTTATTCTCTGCAATGCCACAGGTCTGATCAAAATTGGATGTGCCAAGTGGAATTTACAGTAACTTCCTCACAACTTGCCGATTTTTGGTCTTTCCAGGCGATCTCACTTGTATAGCATGCCCCACACAAAATAATTGATATAAACTTCTGAACCTCATACCCAAAATACGAAAGACTGTTCACGATCCAATGCAACTAGTCCCACTCAATTTGGATACTCTAGCAAGAAGTTATGATTGTTTTACCTGGAACACCTTCTTGAGACTAGTCAATAGGACTAGTCAGATACCTTATATTACACAAGGTGTATATAAACATTTAAGATGACCCAAAATCTTAACTTTTTACCACAGATACCTTACTAATTTCTGTAAATGGTTGTTGGAGCTCAGGGTCTGAAATGTTACAGAATATTTTTTATAGCAAAAATTCCACAATGACTCATTTCTGGATTATTCCCGAACCCTATCTTGTACAGGCTGTATATCCAAAAGTATAAGGCCTCAGGAGCTGAATTTTGAACCCAACATACCTCGATCCATCTACTAAATATCCTCCAAGCTGTTCCTTCTGAAACGTTGTATAAAAAAAGTTATAGCGAAAATTCCACGGTGTCTTAGATGTAGCAGCGAAACCCCAAAACCTTGAGCTCTGATACCATATGTTAAGAACCAAATATCAATATAGCATAGAAAAACCTCAGGAAAAGTACTCAACGCCTTGAAAAAGAGATAATTTCAGATAATAAGCCTCTTCGAGGGGGAAAACTCCTTTTACCCCACTTAAATGTTCAAGTCCAAGATGATTCAAAATGAAAATGTCTCCTTGGTATATATAGGAGACTATGAGGTATAATTACAACTAATGGCCTAAAGCCGACATAAATAAAATAACATTACTAATCTAAATTACAACTAATGGCCTAAGGCCGACATTAAGGGGTAATGAGCCAATATTAGGGCTTAACAACACGAGCGTTGTATCCATCAGTGCACCATCAAGGAAGTGTTAGTCCAGTGGAAAGATACAACTCGACAAGATGCCACCTGGGAGTTGATCACCATTCTGCAACAATTTACTCATCTCAAACCTTGATGAGAAGGCTATTTTTCAAGGGAGAGGGTATGTTAGGGACCTAACCTCTCTATTCCCTCATGTAGGTAGAATAATATATTTTCTATGTAATAAAGTATGACATTAGTTAATAAGGCCTATTTAATAAATGTGAACAAGTCAATGTAAGAAGACCTAATAGAAGACTCTACTTCTAGAAATATCTTCCTATAGAATGTTCTTTAGAAGATAGAATTAGTATAAATAAGAGTAGGAGGCATGAGAAGTATTTTTATTTAGATTTATTGTAATATATCTCTTCTATGTTGGAGGTTTCCCACTCAAAGAGGAAAGTGAACATTGCTTTCTTTCAATAAAGGTATTATTTTCGGTATTGTTATTCTCAATATTTTGTTGTTCCATTAGTATTTGCTGAATATTCCTATTTCTTCATATTACATTACTTTTGGTACCTTACATTCGGATCCAACATAAAAAAATCATGTTACTAAGAGAAATATTCACACATTAAAGGAAATTGTAAATTGTATGATCCAATCTAAGGGACTAAGTATTCAATTTTGGGTGGACGCCATTAATTGTGCCAATTATGTAGTGAATCACACACGTGCAAAGGATTTGAAAAATATAGCATTGGAAGAATCATGGAGTAAAATTAAACTATATGTAGGTCACTTCCATGTGTTTGGTGGTGAATCATGGCTCACATTCCTAATGAGTAAAGGAAAGAATTAGAACCTAAAAGTTAGAAGTAGATTTTTGTTGGATATTCTAAATATGTAAAAAGTTATAGACTTCTTCAACCTCATTCCACTAAAATTAGTATTAGAAGAGATGTTAATTTTGATGAATATATCTCATCATTCCAATTGTATTCAATGTTTGTGCCATCTTTGGCTTTTGATCCATCATTGGAATCTATGTCATCTTCTACCCATAACTTTTCTATTCATGATCCTACTTTGGTTTCTTCTTCAGATGACAATTGTGAGGATGAAAATCCACCTCCACCTACTCACCTTCCTCCACTTGGGTCCATTTAATATGAAACTACACCAATACCATTTTTTTCCATATGAGTCTATTGTGGTAAAGTTCCCTCTACAGATAGGTGAAACCCCCCTTTGGATCAAGACCCCTTATTTGATCCAAAGACAGAAGAAAAAAATGGTCACTAACTTCCCTTTATACCTACTTCAACAATAACAGTAAGAGGAAAGAGATGGAACACCTTTTTATGATGGTTGTCCTCGTTGCTCCATCCTTTTGACCTTGATATCCAAGCTCCTAGGCGCAAGAAAATACATGAAAAAGAACAAGATGAGATCCCCTTTTTACACACTATAATATTAAGTAAAAATATATCTATCTAAGATGATTTTCACAACAATAGACATGTAAATACTTAAATGCATAAACATGAAAGGAATAGGACACATTATCTATTAATGGAAATCCATAGTGAAGCAGTTACAATCCAACATTGATGTTGCAAAAACTCCAAGCTCTCCTATCCAACCCTCTCTTGAATGTCTTAAGATCAAAATTATGATGCTCTCATGGATTATCCTCCATTTACACCTTGGAATTCACTCATTATATAGGATTTGGAGGCTTAAACACCATGAAGTATTTTTGGAAATGGCTGAGGATTTAGCTCCATAATTTGGGATTGAGTTTACCTAATATGGATCCATGAGATATGACCCGAATCCTTGAATTCATATTCTCGGAACTAACCCTTAGAATAAGGTGGGATAGACATAACACCCTCTAACCACTTCAATTCTCCCCCAACACTGAGAACAAGGTGTTGACAATGTTCCCTATACATGGGAAGGGGAGCGTTGACCTTCAAAAATGATCAAAATATCAAGGTAAAAGGAATTTTTTCGACCTTCTCATGATGATTTTTTCTCCTCCACAATGACTAGGGATTATGACAAATGTTCGTACATGGTAATAAATTTGAGACATTTAATAAAGTGCATGAGACACTTAATAAAGTGCATGCGACACTTAATAAAGTGCATGAGACACTTAGGAAGGTGCATATGACACTTGATAAAGTGCATGCGACACTTAGTAAGGTGCATACGACACTTGATAAAGTGCATGTGACACTTAGTAAGGTTCATACGACACTTGATAATGTGCATACAACACTTATGACACTTAAGTGTGACATTTAGGTGTGTAACATATGCCCCCTAAAGTGTGAGGTCAGAGGAGAAACTAATGGCCGAAACACTTTACAAATATGAATGCAAGGGTGTTGGAGTAGGAGAGACCGGAGGAAGATACAAACAAAAATAAAACAATATATATGTATCATCTCTGAGGTAGGAATACCCATGCTCAGAATAAACTGATTCAAAGCATGGCCACCGACTAATACATTATGGATCCATGAAATTATTGATTAAGGATATGGCCACCAAATATACAATGCATATACATACCTACATGACATGATGAGGTCGTAGACACAAAAGAATACACAATGGAGCTACGATATGAAAAAACCATAGCCACATACCAATACAAAATGGATCTATGTGATAGTATATATATCAGTGAGATTGCCAATATGATATTTATATTGGAATCTACTTTATACTAAAATGATTTGCAACAAAAAATGGGAAAATCATATAATAGAGTAATTGCCCAACCTAGGTTCTTCATCCTAATCCTGAAATAGTACAATTGTAGCCATGTGAATAGATGTATTGATGTCGAACATGGTAGAAACCACTTGATTACCAGTCACTAATGTATATCATTAACAAGTGAGAGGGAAATCACTAATGATGGCAATGACTTCCAAGGTAACCTAGTACAATCCAATGAATGTGAACAAATGAGATGAAGTTGAACATTCATCGAATCATTCAATAAAAGTAAAATGATGTAAACCTACTATCTAAGGAGAGGAGACCTTCCATTTAGACATGTAGCTTCCAAGGTACTAACTGGTTTCTAAGTCTAATTCATGGATAATGTGTTGAAGTTGATAGGAGAAGACTTGTCAAAGGAGGGCCATGATGTTTACCCCATAATGGACATGAAACTTACATATGAAAGTGATGTAAGATGATATATTAAATGAGTGTGTACTAACACAAGGATGAAAGATGGTAATACTACAGAGTGGTTGGTTCCAAGTGAAACTTCCCTTGAACATTGTGAGGCACGACAAGTGACTTGGAATCATTGAATCGACGAGTACCAAGAACATAATGTAATAATAATCAGAGCACTCTTTGACTAGAAAAAAAAAATATAATGACACATAGAATTGGTATGAATCAAAGACAAGTAGATTACCCAACTATAAGACAAGATGAAAAAAGGTGCCATGTTCAAGGGTGACAACAAACCACTGCCATAATGATTTCAAAAACTTGACCCACTTCCTTCAATTCTCCCCCCGCACCATGATTAGTGAGTACCTCTTTGTTTTTTGTTGAGCTTCAGGAGGATAACATATGCTCAAGTATATCTCATCTTTTATGAGTCTCTCATAACATGTTTAACGAACATGAAGAAGGAGGAGTTTGGTCCCATATGGGTCCTTCGATGAATAATTTTATGATCCAAAAGAAGGAAATATGGATGATCTTTTCATGTTTAGAGATTCTGAAAAGATCATAAATATGACTCCAAGGGTGTTGTTTTTCATAAATTTAGTCCCCCAAGCTCGAAAAAGTGTAAAACAATACAAGGGACAACTCTTCTAGTCACGATTTACTATAGTGTTCATTTTTCATAATTAGTCCATCCAGTTCAAAAAATGGTTAAACCTATACTGAATAGAGGCCCTTTCAAACCTTTTACTGAATGTGAAAGGAAATAAACTCACTCAACAATATTTTCATGTTTAGGGAGTCTGAAAAGATCTTAAAGGAGACTCCAAAGAGTTCCTTTTTTCATATAGTTTTTACGAGCCCGAAAAAGTGCTAAAAATATGCTCGGTTATCTTCTTCATTTTTTAATGAGATTGACATAGAAAGAGAAGCGTTCTTGGGGTAGGTTTCATTTTTACACAAGATTGAAACAAAGAAAAACTATGCTTGGAGTAGGTTTCATTTTTACACAAGCTTGAAATAGAGAAAAACTATGATTGGGGTGTTTATTTCATTTTTACATGAGCTTGAAACAGAGAGTGAAACTATGCTAGGAGTGATATCCATTAATAGGTTTTCTTCCCAACATGATGTCCATAGGATGGTACTTTTCCCCCAACATAATCAATAGAGGATAGCAGATTAACTCCAACATGATGTCCAAAGGTTGCACACATGCCCCCCCAAGCTTAGTTTCGTCTGCCGACTCTTCTTCTATACTCGATTAGACTCTTGGATACTAAAAGGAATATTTTCACCATAGAGGGAGGAAGAAAGAGTATCAAATGACATAGGAGGATGAAATGAAGGTTTAGGTATGTGATCTAGTGCAAGACTCAACTCAATTGGAGGGGGCTCTGTTTCATTTTTGATGGGCTTGACATAGATAATGAACCATAATCCTTGGTATCTGTTTCATTTTTTAATGAGCTTGACATGGAAAATGAACTATGATCATGACCACCTGTTTCATTTTTTAATGAGCTTGATATAGGAAAATAAATTTTCTTGTAATCCTCTATTTCATTTTTTAACTAGCTTGACACAGAAACGAGAACTTTGCTTGAAAACCTTATGATTCATTTTTTAATGAGATTGACAAATAAATGATAAATTTTCTCATAATCCTATGTTTCATGTTTTAACGATCGTGACACATAAACATGAACTTTACTTAAAACTCTTGACCATGGCTTCCAACATGTCTTCATCAGATGGAAAACCAATTCTCTGGAAGGAATACATGTCATGGGACTTAGTAGGGGTAACAAGGGAGATATTAGGCTTCAAATCCCTTATTGAGTGGTTCACCATTTCAACTACCAGATCTAAGTATAAATAAGGTGAGCATACAAAGAGATGATACTTATCATTCAGAGTTAAACACATGTGGCATGATGCTACATAATTAACCTGTGGCAGGTGTGATACCATTTGCATATAAAGAACATTCAGGGGAGTCAAATGCTTGGTAGTCAAATCAATACCAATGAATGAAATTTGTTCAATGGTCACAATGTTTCCATTATGAGGTAAATGCATCACTCGAAAGATTGTGGTCATGAAAACTTTCATAGTCAAACATAGTCTCGCCCAAAGGAGAAAATTAAAGTCTAAGGAGATGTGGACTATCATAACATCAATACATACAATTTTCCCTCCCAAGGTGATGGGAAGCTGAGGAAGGATCCCTAAAGGTTCACTAGGTATTCTATTAAAATACCATAGATGATGGGTCACCAACACAAGTTGAGGGGAACCCATATATTTCCAAGTAGTTAAGGATAGAATGATGACAAAAGCACTTTTGTCAACAATAGTGTTATGTACTGTGATCTGATCACAAACCTGCACGATAATTTGGAAATGTAGGTAGGAAGGAAGGCGAGGATCATCATATTATTCTAATCAAAGGAAATGAGGGGGTTTCATTGAGACAGGTGAAATTCCTCCTTGTCTAGAGGAATCTGAAGTGACAAGAAATACTTGGTTGTTATCCAGTTCACTCTCCAAGAGAAGAGTGGGATAGATCAAGGATTGTATTGGACCGACCACTTTATTAACTTCACTCTCCAAGGGGAGAGAGGGGTCAACCGAGGATGGAATCATACTAACCACTTCATCAACCAATTGTTGATTGCGAGAAGGTTCATTGGAAACAATTGGAGGTTTTTGTTGGGAAATACCAATGTCTTCCAACAATTGCGAAGCTTCATCCATACAATGGAAAAGGTAAGTGTAATGCATTTCCCCACATAACCAACAATGAATCTTGACTTGACTCTTTTTTCCCTCAACCTGATGATTATTTGTTGATGGGTTGTCACCAACATGACTTGTAGTGGTTGGAAACATGGGTTTTTGATAACCCTAAGACCACACTTCTAAAATATTGGGAATACCAGGGAATTTTTTAAGAAGGTGGTCACCCTTACAATACCTGCAAGGGAATTTTGGCTTGTGATGTGTGTTGGTAGACTTTTCAATATCATCAACACTCCCAGTATGATTATGAGTGCCTGGTTGATTTCCCCATTTCTTATTTTTATTCTTCTTCTTATTCCTTTTCTTCTTCTTCTGAGCCTCCTAGTTACTAGAATAAATACTTTCGCCAAGAGAAGAAGAAGAAAGGAACAAGACAAAATGGGAAATGAAGTCAAAGGGTCAACATGAGTGTTACACCTCAATATTTCTCACTTTAATAAGTGTCGTAAGTGTCGCATGATCCTCTCGACTATCGCAAGTGTCGCATGTCATTCACAAGTGTCACAAAAATCAAACAAAGCATATTGTCATGATGATGACACCAAGGAGACATATATAATAGCTCAGACACTTGGTTGGGAAGAGGAAGAATGACTAACTGGATTCAAGGAACTTTTATCACCTGAGAAGAGCTCTTAAACAAAGATTTTGAAGGGGAGCACTCCCCTAGATCAGCCTTAGGAGTGTTGACGCTCCCCTATAAGGTCTCAGGGAGCGTTATAATTCTTTTCTTCCCCTCAAGAGGAGCGTTATCCATCCTTGGAGCACTGGCTCCCCCCTCAAGCTTCCTAGGGAGCGCTATAGTGCCCTGATGCCCCTTTTGAGGGAGCGCTGCCTAATCTGAGGCAGTAGTTGGCCCGTTGAGGAGAATAAGGGGAGGATCTTTCAAGTTTAGAAGGCAGTTGCATTCAAATTCTTGGTTCCATCAGGAGATCCCTGAGCCAAGGAGGGAATTCCTCAACTTGTTCTAAATATAACTCAAGAGGTTAAGCTCCTATTAACCTATATAAGAAGGCTCTATGATGGTGAAAAGGGGGAAGAATTGCTAGCATGAAACCTATGATCTCATAGGAAACACACAGTCAATCAAAGGAGAGTGATCAGTGAAGCTGCTATCATCCAGGTTGTGGATCTTTCGAGCAAGGGTCAAACGAAGGGGACTTGACGAAGCTGTCGCATTCGCATCTACGATTGTAAGTACTGATGTCGTTATTCTCATTAATATGACACGCTTGGCCTGTTTCTTTCTAGTTTTTGTATGATTTTACATAAACTTATCGTCGATAGATAGATCTGTTTTCAAGCTAATATCAATAGAGTAGGAAGTGGTCGTACTTTGTTTATCTACAGGACTCAGCGAGGAGCGAGAGTTCGGAGTTCGATTCGGAGCGTGCAGGGACAAATGTCGATTAAAAGGTACCTCTATCATCCTTCCTTATCATGTATTAGTTTGTGTAGATCTGAAAGGAAGTCAGTGTCCACGTTAAGCACTTTCTGTCTTAGAGTTAAGGTCTAGCTCTTTGAGGCAGTCTACCTATCTGCAGGGAGATTTTCCTACAACAATGAGGTTGATATTCTTTGGTTGGAGGGATTGCATTTGAAGAACCGAGAGCATTTGGGATCAATAGAGTGGAAAATAACCAGACTGGTAACCCTATAATGAAGCAAGGAAGAATTAATGTGGCAATGTAAGGAGGACCAATGTTTCCAAAAGAAGGAAAAACATAAGGTTCCCCATGAAAAGGAGTTCCTTTCCCATCAAATGATTCCATATACACAAAATCAACCTAAAGTCACTAAATCGAAGATCACACACTACCAAAGTCCCTATAATATAAGAGAAAGAAAAAAAATACCTTGTTACAGGGAAAAAAGGAAGTAAGGATCTTCTAGATATGGGATATGAAGTTGTCAACAAAGATATTAGAAACAGTTACCCTGACCTCCACATAAAAACCCTTCTCGGTGAAAGAAACCCTCACTTAGCGAGGTCAACACTAATGTTACTGAAAGTGTGATAAGATGTTTTTGTCAGGTACCGTGGGAAGTCCCCCATAGTGACCTCTATAGATACCTAGGAAAGGTTACTAGGGTTAGAAACTCACAATTGTCCTCCCAGGGGGGGTACAATCGGGACTGAGCGTATGGGTAGGATAACAAAGTATAAATCTATTTTAATATTCATGAAGCATAGAGACCAAATGAACTAGTAACACTCAAGGAAAACCCTCAATATATGCTTTTTCAACTATGATTGGCCAAGATTTGGAGGGGTAATCTTCGTTGCTCTTTTGCACGTGACCTCATGTTTATCCCTTGTGTTATAGGGGAATCCTAAATATGTTTATATGAAATTTGGATGGTTTCACTCTTTAGTGGTCTACAGTCTTGTTTCAGCAGCCTTGGAGAATTTACTCTCCACCCTACAACCAGAGCCCTAAAATCCTAGACTTGTTGGTTTTCTATAAAAGAAAAAAATCTAATCTATTGTATATTATCTGCTTGTTACTTTTATGGTTTTTTTTACTCAAAAAGGTAAATGGAAGTGAAACTATATGGTGTTATCACTCTGACTCCAAGAAAAATTCAAAAGAAAAAATGAATGGAATGAAATCTTTAGTTTCAATGAAGCCTATCTACAAAAAGGAGCAAGAGGTTTCAAGCAAAGAAACAAGTGTAACATTCAATGCAAGAAACATGAACTACTCTTTGAATCAAATAGGTGTTTGGTATATGATTCAAAGAAACTATAGGATACATGATTCCTACAAGCTAAAAAATGCTCCACCCACTAACTAGAATGAAAGAATTATTGATTGTTTTTAAATGCAATGAAATTATTTCAAAGGAAATTCTTTCTACTTCTTTACTTTCAATGAAATATTTCAATGTCAAGTAAAAGGATTATGAAGAAAAAAATCCAAACAAAACATGCACTCAGGCAAGAACTGGAAGAATCCAAATGTCATAATTCTTCTAACACAAGTTCAAACAAAAACACACAGATGGAAACTAGAGAACAAAACTTCTTGTAACCTCGGAAATTGAGTGTAAATAATCAAGTATTAATTCCAAGTTTCAATAGTACCACAAAGCTTCATAAACCCAAAGGATCAAAATATTTCTAAAGAATACCATAAGAATCTCAAAATAATGCTCAAAGAAACACTTGCAATCCCAAATCAATGAGGAAGACCTCAAAATCAATCAAGTGAAACACTTAGAAAGTATTGAAATCAAGATAACATAAGTTTGAGAACCTTCGTGATGAGGATAAAACTACTGGTAAGGAAAACTTTGACCAAAGGATCAGGTTATCCCAAGGAAATCATGTACATTTCACAATTTCGTGGATTTGCAAACTCAAAAGAGGCAAGAAAAGATAGTAATCACTCAAGTTCAATCAAGCAAATTCAAAATAAAGTTCAAAGGACTCTAATGTAAAGATATGAGTAAAGAATCTAAGAAAACATATGAAAAATGAGGTCAAGACTGACCAAAGAAGGATATCAACGCTCCTGTAATAAGGTAGACAGGGTGTTTCAAATAGGTCTATGCTCCTAAAAACACTGATAGAGAGCATTGATAAGGGTTTTCAATGCTCTACGGGCCACTATAAGGGAGTGTTGAAGCCTGGAAGTGGTCAAAAAAGCACAAAATATTTCCCAGATTCAACAAAGATCAGGAAGAGGTAAAGCATCAAAATCAAAATGAATCAAGAGAAAAACAAGATTCAACAGGCTGGAAGAAACCAAGGAAAGGATATTAAAATTTCACTTCCGAGTGGAGTCACCAATTTTCTGTTATGGTAATGTTGTCCCTATGGATAGGTGAAACCCCCCTTTGTATCAATACCCCTTCTTTGATCCAAAGTCAGAATAAAACAAATGGACACTAACTTCCCTTTAAACCTATTTCAACAGTTAGAGTAAGAGGAAAGAGATGGCACACATTTTTATGATGGTTTTCCTTGCTACTCCAACATTTTGGCGATGATATCCAAGATCCTAGGCATAAGAAAAGAACTGCAAAAGAACAAGACGATATCCCTTTCTTCCACACTATAATATTAAGTAAAAGTAGATATATCTCCGATGATTTTCAGAACAATAGACATGTAAATACTTAAGCACATAAAAATAAAAGGAATAGACCAAGTTATATATTAATGGAAAGCCATATTGAAGAACTTACATTCCAATGTTGACATTGCAACAACTCCTCCAAGCTCTCCTATCCAACCCTCTCTTGAATATCTCAAGATAACAATTATGATGCTCTCATTGATTCTCCTCCCTTTTCACCTTGGATTGCACTCATTATATAGAAGTTGGAGGCTTAACCTTGATGAAGTATTCTAGGAAATGGTTGAGGATTTATCTCCATAAGTTGGGATTGATTTTACCTAATATGGATCCATGAGATATGAATCAAAACGCTAACTTCATATTCTCAAAACTAACCCTTAGAATAAGGCTAGATAACGATAACTCCCTCTAACCACTTCAACGCTCCCCCAACATTGAGGATAGGGAGTGGAAAACGATCCCTATACATGGGCATGGGAGCATTGACAAGAGTTCAACACTCCCTATATATGGGTAGGGGAGCGTTGACCTTTAGAAATGGTCAAAACCTCAAGGTAAAAGGAATTGTTTGGACCTTCTCATGATGAGTTTTTCTCCTCCACAATGACTAGGGATTATGAATTTTTTTATTAGATGGTAATAAAGTTGTGAAACTTAATAAAGTTCATGCAACACTTAATAAAGTGTATGCGACACTTAGTAAGGTGTATATGTCACTTGATAAATTGCATGCGACACTTATTAAGGTGCATACGAGACTTGATAAAGTGTGTGCGGCACTTAGTAAGGTGCATACGACACTTGATAAAGTGCATGCGATACTTAGTAAGGTGCATATGACACTTGATAAGGTGCATACGAAACTTAAGTGTGACATTTAGGCATGTAATAGGGTATATACAACAAGAGAAGTAGTTTGCGATATTTCTAGTGATTCTACAGATTAGTGTCATAAATGTTCATAGATCTTGTGAGCCTCCCCTTGTTTTAATTAATTTTTAGAGACTAATAATCTAGAGACATTTACAGAATATTTTGTCTCTCTAGATTGGGACACAGTGATGAATCAAGAATAGCATTCCTTAAAGGAGAAATGTAATTGAGATATTGTACCTTTTTCAAAAGGATGAAAAATTGTCATATGTAAATGGATGTAGAGAACTCAATATGAATTATATGAAAGTTTTGAAATAAATAAGGTCTAGTTAGTTTTGAAAGTATTTTCTCAAGAAAAAGGTATTGACTATAATGAAACCTTTCCCCCATAGCCAAAATGAATTCCATATACATTTTTATATCCCTTGCCACCTCACATAAATGGATGGTCCATCAGATTGATGTTAAATATTCCATATTACATGGGGATTTTCAAAAAGAAAATTACAAGTAACAACCTCCTGCCTATGTTCAAAGTGACTCTATATTTGTTTTCCTCTTTAGGAAATATCTGTATGGTTTTAAGCAATCTCCTCGGGCTTAGTATGCTAAAATGGATAGATTTATTCTTGACACCGGTTTATGTAGATGTAATTATTAGAACAATGTCTATACCAAGAAAGCAGGTAACCATCTCCCAATACTTGTTTTTTATGTTGAAAAATTTATTCCCACTGGTAATGACCTCAAACTTTTAAACCATATGAAATTCATCCGTAAGAAGAAATTTGGAATGGTGGAATTAGGTTATTTGAATTATTTTCTTGGCCTCCAAGTATTGAAAACCAATGAAGGAATTTCTCTTTTCAAGTATAAGTATGTATGTGACATTCTTCATTACTTTCACATGGAATATTGTAAACTATCCCCATCTACCTTCCAATATGGAGTGAAATTTTCTTCCACATGTACTACACTAAAGTAGATGCCACGTTGCACCCTCAGTTAGATGGTTTCCTTTTATAATCGACTCATACCTATGCTAATATTTTCTTTGATACTAATATTGTTTCCTGGAAAATACAAACTCCCCATGAGAACCATTGGAAATGAAACAAAAGGGATACTTTGGTATATTCTAGGTATAGTTCATCTTGGGATACATTATAGTCTAGGGGATACTCCTTCGTTGGTTGGTTTCACTAATTTTGATTGAGATAGTGAGAATCCAATTCGGTGCTTTTCCACCCCCAACACTGGCTTGTTAACTATGTACATCAATGCAGAATGATCTGTAAACAACTTAAAATGTTGACTCAATAAATAATGTCTGAACTTATGTAAGGCATATACCATATCCATACCTTCCCTTTATGTAGTATTGTATTTCTTCTCATGCTCAAATAACTTTCTAATAGCAAAATATATTGGGTGATCAATGTTTGCTTCACCTGTTTGTGCCAATACTACTCCAAGTGAAATGGATGAAGAATCCACATGCACATGAAATTATTTTTTCCAATCTGGAAAGCTCAAAATTGGTGATGTCACCATCTTCTCTTTCAGTATGTCCAAGCTCTTTTGGCATTCATCAATCCACTGAAACTTGATGTATTTATTTAGTAACTTCTCCATGGGCACAATAATTTTTGCATAGCCCTTTATGAATTTCCAGTAGTACCCTGTGTGGACCAATGTTGCTCTCAACTAGAACACTGACTTTGGTGGTGGTAAATTGACAATAAAACCAATCTTTGCAAGGTCTACTACCAAGCCCTGCTTGCATAAAATGTGTCCAAGTAGGATGAAAAACAATGTACTGAATATACATTTCTTAATGTTCGAAAAAATCTGACATTTCCTACATCTCTCTAACATTAACCTCAAAATTTCTACATGGTCCTTCAATAAACTAAATATTGTCCAATCATATAGATAAACTTCCCAATATTTATGTATAAAATCCTTGAATGCGTCTACTACTACTCTGGAAAATATTACGGGTGCATTCTTTAAACCAAATGGAATCACTGTGTATTTATATGACTCCCACTCTATTGCAAATGTAATTTTGTACCTGTCCTCTAAAGAAATTCGGATCTGATGGTAACCTGGAAATACATCTATGAAGGAGTACACTTCCTATCTTCCCACATTCTATAAAACCTCATCTGTAAATGGAGTAGGAAAAGGATCATGTAGGCATGCATCATTTAATTTACTTAGATCCACACATATCCTAATCCCTCCATTATTCTTTTCCTGGACCACCATTAGACTAATCCACTATGATTCTTCCACATGTTCTATGATTCCTGATTCTAGCATTCTATCAATTTTTTCCTTAACGTTTTTCTTATAGATGGGGTTTAATCTATATGTTCTATGTCTAACTGGCCTTGCATATAGTCTGAGGGATATCTTAATTTCTCCAATTTCTCCTACTATCCCTTTCATCTCTGAAAATGTGTCTAGGAATAAATCAATATACTCACGCAGTAATTAAGTTATTTTTTCCATTGTCTCACTGTCCCAATAATCTCCAATGTTGGCTATCTTGGGATTCTCTTCGGTCCCAATATTTACCTTTTTAATCTTCATTGGTGCAGTAAATTATTCTGATTGTAATTGGGGACCTTCTAACCCTCTTTTTGTTGAAATGTAACAAGGGATGTCCTCATTCATGTTTTTTCGTTTTGCCATGGGGGGGACATAAAGTTATATTTCCTAGACATGTTTTATTTGTAAAGTGACTTTTTAAATAAAGTGTTTTTATAAAGTGAATGTACTTTACAACTTAAAGTGATTTTAAGTTGTGGGACCCAAAAAGTATTTAATGAGCATTTATTACTTATTTTGTAATTAATGAGGAGCATTAAATATGAGCCCTCAAACTAGACTTATGATAGCCATTAGATTGAGTTGGTTATGTAAGCTAGGGTTTCTTGGGAAAAGAGAAGAGTACATATACATGCTTAGGGATGTGAGAAGAACACATCGAGAAGACGAGAGGAGTTCAATTAGAGAGATTACTTGAGAGAGGAAAGTAAGCATCAAGAAGGGCACAATTCCCAAGAGAGATAGGGTGAAAATCCCAAGGAGGAATTTTCTGTTTTGATTTGTTGTAGTGTTGTTTGATGGGACAAGACATACTGTATGGATCCCTATAGGTCGTACAACAACATTCTTGAGGAACGGAAACCGAGGCAATATTTGGCACAGTTTTCGAGGCAGTCCTTCAAGAATTTTTTGAAGGAGGATGGCCATACAGAAGGCAAGGTAAAGTTGCTTTTTGTGGCACAAATTTTGAGGTGCCAACATTAAGCAAATCCATATAGTTGTATGGACTGTGGGACAGTTTTCAAGACAGATTTGTAGGGGATTGTTTTTGTGTTGTAAGAGGTATTTCTCTTGGCTGAAAAGTGTTATTGATGATGTTCTAAAATTTCCTGAAGCATAATAATATCTCTCTCTCTCTCGTTGGGTTTCCCCACATTGGGGTTTTCCCTGGAATTTGCCTAAATTTATGTGTGTTATGGGTTGTTGTCCATTGTGTATTTTCACTGCATATTTTGCTTAGAAACCTGTATTTCTAAGTGTTGCTAAGTGTTTGACAAAATATTAGCTTGCTGATTTTTGTCATTAAAAATCTACATGGTATCAGATCTTGGGCTCTGGGTGACAGTGGGCAGTGTGACTTTTGGGCGAAAGGATGTGATTGTTTTCCTTGAGTTGTGACAAGGAATATGATTCCAAGCATTAGATATGAGGATCGGTTGGATGGCATTTCCAACTACTTGCAGTGGGAAGGTTCGTTTGTCAGTCATTCTCAAGGAGAACAAGATCTATAGCTATGTCAAATCTGTTGTAGCAGCTCCCTCAAGGCCATCTTCCGGTTCTCGTTCCTCACCTCAGAGGATTATTCTGGATGAGGTGAAGGATCACCTTATCCCACACTTGGTTGAGAAAAAGACTACCAAGGAGATGTGGGATGCACTTAAGAACTTGTTCGAGGTGAAGAACAAGAACCGGAAGATGGCCTTGAGGGATAAGTTGCATGATACCAAGATGGGTAAGGAGGAGAGTGTCTCCTCTTATGTTACCCGAGTGACTCAAGTTAAAGATGAGCTGGCAGCTATTGGAGAGGTCATTTTGGATTTTGAGTTGGTTAGAATAGCTTTAAATGGCTTCACCAAATATTGGGAAGTCTTCATGAAGAGTGTGGTGGGTTGTGAGCCTCTACCAGATTGGAGCAGACTATGGGATGATTTCAATAAGGAAGAGATTTGGGAAATATCTTATACTAGTGATCAGAAGATAGACAGAGTTGATGAGAATGTTTCTCTTGTGGAAAATAAAAGGAAGAAAGGAAGCTCCGGAAGGGACTTGAGTAAAGTCATATGTTATTATTGTAACCAGTTGGGGCACCTTGCCTCTCATTGTCCTGAGTAAGAAGAAGAATAAGGAGTCAAAGGGGCATGAGACAGCTGCTACAACAGCCATAGAGGACTTTGCTTCAAAGTTCGATATTAGGAATTTTCTTTGGTTACCCTAGTTTCTAGTGTCAGTAGCAGAGGATTCAGAGGTGATGTTAGATGGATTGTGGATAGTAGAGCCTCTAACAACATGATGGGAATTTGGAGAGTATTCCCATATTTCACAGAGATTGGTCATGACCGACAAGTGGTAAATGAAGGTGGTATGGAGAGAGTTGTACGTGGAGTTGGGAATGTCAGATTCCAACTCGAGTTTGAGGGACTCTTGGAGCTTTATGGAGTTCTCTTTGTTCCAAGGTTGAGTGTTAACTTTCTCTCAGTCTCAGCCTTGGAGGATTTAGGATATTATGTATTGTTCAAGAGGGAACATGTCTTTATCTACAGAGAGGGAGTGGACCCAGTAGAACTGCAGATGATCGACAACCGGGTGAATAGGTTGTATATGTTGAGAGGACAACCTTTGATGTATGATTCAACATAAGATGAGGAGCATGAGGAGGTTTCTAATACTGCGGTAGTGCCAAGGTATCAATGTTTCATTACGAGAGAAGAGATAAAGTCCCTTCTGAGCACTGGCATAAGGCTTAACCAAGTTGATCGAACCGATGCTCAAGATGAAGTGAGCTCAAGGTTCTGGGAGGTTGGCAAGAGAAGCTCTACTAGTTCGAGTTTTGTGCAGGTGTTGCAGATGGCTCTAGGTTTAGAGGGAGCTCCTACAGATCACAGTGTGATGGGACCAGATGATGGACTAGATGGAAACAAGTACATCCATCGTTAAGAGGGAGTGTTGAAATGTAACAAGGGATGTCCTCATTCATGTTTTTATGTTTTTTCATGGGGGGGACATAAAGTCATATTTCCTAGACATGTTTTATTTGTAAAGTGAATTTTTAAATAAAGTGATTTTATAAAGTGAATGTACTTTACAACTTAAACTGATTTTAAGTTGTGGGACCCAAAAAGTACTTAATGAGAATTTATTACTTATTTTGTAATTAATGAGGAGCATTAAATATAAGCCCTCATATTAGACTTATGATATCCATTAGATTGAGTTGGTTATGTAAGTTAGGGTTTCTTGGGAAAAGAGAAGAGTACATATACATGCTTAGGGATGTGATAAGAACACACCGAGAAGACAAGAGGAATTGTGTTAGAGAGATTGCTTGAGAGAGGAAAGTGAGCATCAAGAAGGGCATGATTCCCAAGAGAGCTAGGGCAAAAATCCCAAGGAGGCATTTTTTGTTTTGATTTTTTGCAGTGCTATTTAATGGGATAGGTCGTACTGTATGGATCCGTACAAGCCGTACAACAACATTCTTGAAGCACGGAAACCAAGGCAAGCTTGGGCACGGTTTTTGAGGCAAACCTTGAATAATTTTCTAAAGGAGGATGGTTGTACAAAAGGCAAGGTACAACTTCATGTTATGGCACAAATTTTGAGGTGCCAACTTTCAGCAAATCCGTACAGTTGTACGGACTGTGGCAGGGTTTTCAAGACAGATTTCTAGGGGACTGTTTTTGTGTTGTAAGAGGTATTTCTCTTGGCTGAAAAGTGTTATTGATATTGTTATAAGATTTCTTGAAGAATAATAATAGATCTCTCTCTCTCTCATTGGGTTTCCCCACATTGAGGTTTTCCCTAGCATTTTCCTAAATTTTTGTGTGTTATGGGTTGTTGTCCACTATATATTTTTGTTGCATATTTTTCTTAGAAATGTGTATTTTTTCTTATCGAAATTTTTGAATGTGGGTTTTATGCATTTCTGAAATTTATGAAGACAATTATCTCTAGGTTGCTAAGTGTTTGACATAATATTTTCTTATTGATTTTTGTCATTAAAAATCTACACTTTCTCCTTCCCCTTCTATGATACGTATGCCACGTGGGTTGTCTTATACTTATTCATCCTCTGCGACCTAATAAAAGTAAACTAACCATTCACGTGTTTATTTTCTGTAATCTCTATCTCTTCCCACTGTATCTACCCCATACTCTTCAATTATCTTCTTGTTGATCCTCTGTAATGTTATATCCACCCATGGATTCTCACTTTCAAATGCATAAGTATTAATAAAGTTATGTTTCACTATGCCCCAACTCATAGTTTCTCCGTGCAATTCCTTCTCTTTGTACCAATTACTTGGTATTCATTCTAATGTATGAATAAAATAATGCATCCACTCCCATGGTGGTACCAATATCCATTTAGTGACACAATCGTTTATCTGATGTCGTGGGTTCCCTCTTCCATCATACTTCTATAAGGGTCTATCTTGTTGATTCCTACGAAATCTCATGTCCATCAATCACTTACAATGATACTAGTCCTGAATTACCTCCTTATGTGGACCCCACCATCCTGCAGGTGTGTCTCTAAGTGATATATCCAATACCAATAATCTCTAACTATCCAAAACATCTAATTTGAACTCTATTTGGAAGTTTTCTAGATCGTCCTCTTTAGTAAATGTGGGAAACTGTCTTACTTATGTCCCAACCCATATCACTGCGCGTGTAACCCTCACACACCTCCTAGTAGAGAGTTCATGCAATCTTTGCTGCCAGTTTTATACTCAACTATCTGAATCTGACATGTCGGAATTGATACTTGTCCAACTAAGTAATCCATCTGTAACGTCCCTGAACTTACATGTCGGGTCATTCCACTTGGAGTAAATACAAAAAAAAAATTTCAATCTATTCTGATACCAATTTTTGTAAATTCCAGCCTTAGAGGCCTGCTGGACTATGCCTCAATTAAGATTTTGTGGAAGAAATAATACATATAAATTTAATAGATGATTTAGATTCTTCTATCACATAAAATAATGCAGAGATAACAGTAAAATCATACTTGCAGTATTCACAAGAAAAACCCATAAACATAACATCATATATAAATACAAAACATGTAACCAAACATGGAAATGGTACTTACCTTTTAATTAAACTGCATGCAAGCCTTCCACAAACCTCCCAGCCTTAGACCATGTTGCTCCAAGCTATCAGCAGTGGGTCACCCCCGATATGGGACTAAACTCCACCTAGGGAAAAGGAATCCTAAGCTAGGCTGAGGCTATGGGAAGCTGGACAACACAAAGTAAGGAATCTCTCTAAGGAGCCTAATTACTCCCATATCTCATAGACTCTCATTCCCCACATGCCTATCCCACCCTGGGAATATGCACATTCATTGTTCCACAATCCATCGGCTACTCCACTTCCCTTCCAGGGATTCAACAAAAGGTTGGATCAGGAATTCTAAGAGCTTTGTAGCTACTATTGGACTCCCTGCAGGAGAAATAACTTCCCTAACAAACTCTCTCACCTGGAGAGAGTTTCTCACATGCCCGACAATCTGATTCTTCAAACCACAAAAACAAAACTGGAAAGGAAAAGGATGACTCAACAATTATCGAGGTTCACGATGGCATAGGTTCAATAATGGCGGAAATGGCTCTAGATGCATGTCTATTCAGTGCGTGAATGAACTGGACAAGGGAGGCATAGATCATGAGTGAATTCATGAGGAAAAATGGCAAGAAATGGTCAATGCTCAGAACACTCAGAGCAAGAATGGTGAGAATGGTCCCTCTGCAGAATCGTGAGAGAGCCAAAATGGTGAGAGAAAACCCCCACAATGGTGGAAATTCCCACATAAATATGCATGTGTCCTGGGTGACACTTGGATCTCTAGGAGTTCATTCATCTCCACTTGGAGTTTTCTCCTCTCCCCAAAGGAACTTAGGATAACTGGGTTTATTTCCCAACTTTAGTATTTTTAGGAAATACGTTATAATATTCCCTAGGGTTAAGCCCTCAAGATTAGCCCCTCTTTTCTATCCTCTCATCCCCATCCCTTTCCTACCTAGTGGATATTATTCCCCCATGAATATTTCTTCGTAGTTGGTCGACACGCAATGATGTAATTTTATTAATGATGTAGTATTTACATATACAAAAATCAAGATCATGTCCTTCAACATCGAGGCTCTACATCCTAATAAACATATAATCCTCTCATCTTATAACACTTGGCTCACTAGCCTATAACATCATTAAGCATCATTACAATTCAACAAGGGCTTAGCCTTTGGGTATTACAATCCCCTCCCCTTATTTATGCACTGTCCCCAGTGCATCTTACCTACATAATGTCAGAATGATTACCAAAATATTAAAAAAGATGCGGGTATTCTTCCTTCATAGAATTTTCATTCTCCCAAGTGGCATCCTTAGGACTGTACCAGGTCCATTGTACCTTTACAATCCCTATGGCTCGATTCCAGAGCTATTTGATTTTCTAATCCAGAATGCATACCAGATGCACTTGAAAAGCACTTCCTTTCTCCACTTGAATCACATTCTAATCAATAACATGATTAACATCAAGTATAAATTTCTTTAGCAATGATACATGGAATACATTATGTATAGACATAGATGCAGGTAATGCAAGCATGTAATCTATTGGTCCAATCCTTTCTAGGATTTCAAATGGCCCACAATATATGGCTTCCAACCTGGAACAGTTTCAGAACTTCAAGGAAATTTTGTTGGATTTCACCTTCAAGAATACATGATCACCCTCTTTAAATTCCCTATGAATTTTTCCCTTGTCAGCATAGCTTTTTTGCCTATCCTGGGAATCCTTCAAATTATGTTTTATCTTTGATATTTTCTCCTCCATTTCCCAGAGAAACTCTATCCCAATCACTGCTCTATCAGCTAGGTTGTCCCAACTTATTGGTGTGTTGCACTTTCTTCCATAAAGTGCCTCAAATGGGATCATCTTCAGTGATGCCTGATACCCATTTTTGTATGAAAATTCTACCAAGTGTAGTTATTTTTCCCATTTAGATCGTTTTTCCATCACGTATATCCTTAGCATATCCTCTATCACTTGGTTCAACCTTTCTAGTTTCCCATTAGAATCGGGATGATAGGCTATGTTGAAGTTAATATTTGTTTTGAGCCCCTTGAATAATCCCCTCCAAAAATTTGAGGTAAAATTTGGGTCTCTATCGGACACAATTGTCTTGGGTATACCATGCAAGCATGCTACTTCCCTTATATAAATATCAGCAACATTGGTTTCCTTGTGAGTAACCTTCATAGGGATGAAATGGGAAGCTTTTGTAAGCTTTCCCACTACCACCATGATAACATCATGTTGCTTTCTTGTTCTGGGAAATTTGGTGATGAAATACATTGTCACCACTTCCCACTTCCACTTAGGAATGGGAAATGGCTGTAGCAACCCAGCTGGGTTCCTATGCTCAGCCTTGAATTTATGACATTCCATAAATTTAGCAATGTACTCATAAATCTCCCTCATGCCTGGACAATAGTAATGTCTCTTGACTGTTGCAACAATTTTCTGATATCGAAGGTGCCCTGCATAAGGCACATTATGCGTCTCTTTCAAAATTGTACACCTCAATTTATGTGAATTGGGCACATAAATTTGGTTCCTGTACAAGAGAACTTCATCATTACCAAATTTAAAATATGCGACAATCTATTGCATTTTACCTTGTTGAAGTTTTGTTACCAACTCCATGTACTGCAAATCTACTTTTGCAACCTCATAAATTCTTCCTTTCAGATCAGTTTGACACATGCTAATGGTTGTAGCATGTAGTTCATGCACTCTCCTACTGAGTTCATCATCTGCTTTGTTCTCCTTTCCTTTTATGTGCTTGATGTCAAAGTCATATTCATAAAGGAATTCCGACCATCTTCTCTTCCTGATATTTAATGTAGGCTGATCAAACGAATATTTCAGACCATTATGGTATGTGCTCACCTCAAACCTCTTTCCCATGATTTAGTGTCTCTATTTCTTTAAAGCGTGAACAATGGATTCCAACTCTAAATCGTGACTGGCACAGAGTCTTTCATGCTCTTTTAATTTTATTGATTCAAAACATATTACAAACCCATTCTAACTGAGGACTCCATGTTGGCATGTTTTACAGGCAGCGTATGCTTGTCATTGATGGAAAGTACAACAACGATGATTACTTGAGTACAGGTATAATGTTCCAGGCGAGCACCAGAAGTATTTTGGGAAGACGCAGTAGAGCAAGCTCGTGAAGACCAAAAGAGATAGTGAAGAGGTGCACGCAGAGTGCAGTGTATGTGTGTTTGTCATTGATGGAAAAGATCATGACCAACAACACAACGATGATCGCATGGCAAGATCAAAAGGTAAATTCCATTTCAGGTATCAGAAACAAAGACTCCATTTCGGAGTTTCGGATATCAGGATTTGGAGGAGTCAAGAGTCGAGACTCTTCATCACAGGAGTCCCGAAGTGCCGAAATGCGAAATGTCGAAAATCCTAAAACATGCACATCAACTGGAGTTTCAGATACCAGGAGTTGGAGGAGTCAAGAGTCTAGACTCTTCATCATAGGAGTTCCGAAGTGACGAAATGCGAAACACAGAAAATACTGAAACATGCACATCAACAGGAGTTTTGGATACTGGGATTTGGAGGAGTCAAGAGTTGATACTCTTCATCACAGGAGTCCCGAAGTGTCGAAATACGAAACACCAAAAATCCTGAAACATGCACATCAACCGGAGTTTCGGATACCGGGAGTTGGAGGAGTCAAGAGTCAAGACTCTTCATCACAGGAGTCTCGAAGTGCCAAAATGCGAAACGCTGAAAATCTCGAAACAGGCACATCAACCGAAGTTTTGGATACCGAGAATTGGAGGAGTCAAGAGTCGAAAATCTTCATCACAAGAGTCCCGAAGTGCCGAAATGCGAAATTGTGAAAGAATTGTATGAATAAGCACTTTGTCACCGTCGGTGGTCACATCGTCGAAGAGCTGTAGAGAAGAGCTCAAAGAGACAAGATCCATTTTGGAGGTTGGGACATGGAGAGTCGAGACGACTCATCACAGAATCCCTGAAACGCGAAATGTGAAATGCGTGTTCAAAATTGGCCCCTCGTCATAACCTATGGTCACATCGATGAAGGCTCAAGGGAGGAGGTAGCATGAAGCTAATCTCCATTTCAGAGATCGTGACTTGGAGAGACGAGATACCCGACCATAGGAATGTCAAAATACTGAAATGTTGAATTGCAAAATGGAAAAATAAGCGCAAGACCCATCATTTATGATCCAACGGTGCAGGTTATTCAAGAATATGATCGAAGGGCTACTGTTTCTCTTCATAGTTAATCGATTAGTGGAAATTCAGTTTTTGATATGGTTTTTGGAGGTTCATAGTGTAACTTCTAGAAACGACTAATTGTTTCTACTAGAGGACTCGAAGAGACTTCAGGGTGATCGCCAGAGAAGATGAAGTGTCTCGAGGAATCTTCCAGTGGAATGAAGATCGTTCATAGAGGCGATTGACAGATGGAAGAGCCTTGAAGCCCGTAACTACAATAGAGAGGATGAGCTCGACTATGACATAGAAGACAAAGAGTCTCGACTGCTAGAGAGGCTAAGGAATCTCAACATAACACCCAGTGATGATGAACGCTTGGGCATGACCGCCAGAAAAGGTGAGGAATTGCCATGATGATGAGGTAGAGGATTCAACATGAGTTAAATAGAGAGAGTGTGTGGATGCTTGAGCGAGTGAAGAAGAGAAAAAATTTGAAGTGGCAGTGAACAACCCGATGAACAGAAGCGTGGCACATTGAAGAGCATGTAGAGGCAATGTGCATGGAGGATGAAGAAGGTGCAAAGATAGAAACTAGGGTAACCTCTACCAAATATTGGGAAGTCTTCGTGAAGTGTGTGGTGGGTCATGAGCCTCTACCATATTGGATTAGACTATGGGATGATTTCACTAAGGAGGAGATCTAGGAAATATCTTATACCAGTGATCAGAAGATAGACAGAGTTGATGAGAATGTTTCTCTTGTGGAAAAGAGAAGGAAGAAAGGAAGCTTCGGAAGGGACTTGAGTAAAGTCAGATGTTATTGTTGTAACTAGTTGGGGCACCTTGCCTCTCATTGTCTTGAGAGTAAGAAGAAGAATAAGGAGTCAGAGGGGCATGAGACAGTTGCTACAACAGCCATAGAGGACTTTTCTACAAAGTTTGATATTAGGAATTTTCTTTGGTTACCCTAGTTTCTAGTGTCGGCAGTAGAGGATTTAGAGGTGATGTTAGATGGATTGTGGATAGTAGAGCCTCTAACAACATGATGGGAATTTGGAGAGTATTCCCATATTTCACAGAGATTGGTCCTGACCGACAAGTGGTAAATGAAGGTGGTATGGCGAGAGTTGTACGTGCAGTTGGGAATGTCAGATTCCAACTCGAGTTTTAGGGAATCTTGGAGATTGATGGAGTTCTCTTTGTTCCAAGGTTGAGTGTTAACTTTCTCTCAGTCTCAGCCTTGGAGGATTTAGGATATTGTGTATTGTTCAAGAGGGAACATGTCTTTATCTACAGAGAGGGAGTGGACCCGGTAGAACTGCAGCTGATCGACAACCGGTTGAATAGGTTGTATATGTTGAGAGGACAACCTTTGATGTATGATTCAACGTAAGATGAGGAGCATGAGGAGGCTTCTAATACTACAGTAGTGCGAAGGTATCAATCTTTCATTCCGAGAGAAGAGAGAGAGAGTCTCTTCTTAGCACTGGCAGAAGGCTCAACCAAGTTGATCGAACCGATGCTCAAGATGAAGTGAGCTCAAGGTTTTGGGAGGTTGGCAAGAGAAGATCTTCTAGTTCGAGTTTTGTGCAGGTGTTGCAGATGGCTCTAGGTTTAGAGGGAGCTCATATAGATCACAGTGTGATGGGACCAGATGATGGAATAGATGGCAACGAATACATCCATCGTTAAGAGGGAGTGTTGAAATGTGACAAGGGAAGTCCTCATTCATGTTGTTGTATTTTTTCATGGGGGGAACATAAAGTCATATTTCCTAGACATGTTTTATTTGTAAAGTGAATTTTTAAATAAAGTGATTTTATAAAGTGAATGTAATTTACAACTTAAACTGATTTTAAGTTGTGTGACCCAAAAAGTATTTAATGAGAATTTATTACTTATTTTGTAATTAATGAGGAGCATTAAATATAAGCCCTCAAATTAGACTTATGATATCCATTAGATTGAGTTGGTTATGTAAGTTAGGGTTTCTTGGGAAACGAGAAGAGTACATATACATGCTTAGGGATGTGATAAGAACACAACGAGAAGAAAAGAGGAATTGTGTTAGAGAGATTGCTTGAGAGAGGAAAGTGAGCATCAAGAAGGGCACGATTCCCAAGAGAGCTAGGGAAAAAATCCCAAGGAGGCATTTTTTTTTTTGATTTGCTGCAGTGCTATTTGTTGGGATAGGTCATACTGTATGGATCCATACAAGCCGTACAACAACATTCTTGAAGCACGAAAACCAAGGCAAGCTTGGGAACGGTTTTTGAGGCAACCCTTGAATAATTTTCTAAAGGAGGACGGTTGTACAGAAGGCAAGGTACAACTTAATGTTGTGGCACAAATTTTGAGGTTCCAACTTTCAGCAAATATGTACAGTTGTACGGACTGTGGCAGGGTTTTCAAGACAGATTTGTAGGGGATTGTTTTTGTGTTGTAAGAGGTACTTCTCTTGGCTGAAAAGTGTTATTGATATTGTTCTAAAATTTACTGAAGCATAATAATAGATCTCTCTCTCTCTCATTGGGTTTCCCCACATTGGGGTTTTCCCTATCATTTGCCTAAATTTTTGTGTGTTATGGGTTGTTGTCCACTATGTATTTTCGCTACATATTTTTCTTAGAAATGTGTATTTTTTCTTATGGAAATTTTTGAATGTGGGTTTTATGCATTTCCGAAATTTATGAAGACAATTATCTCTAGGTTGCTAGTGTTTGACATAATATTTTCTTGCTGATTTTTTTCATTAAAAATCTACACTTTCTCCTTCCCCTTCTATGATACGTATGTCACTTTGGTTGTCTTCTACTTATTCAACCTCTGCGACCTAATAAAAATCAACTAACCATTCACGTGTTTATTTTCTGTAATCTCTGTCTACTCCCACTGTATCTACCCCATACTCTTCAGTTATCTTCTTTTTGATCCTCTGTAATGTTATATCCACCCATGGATTCTCACTTTCAAATGCATAAGTATTAATAAAGTAATGTTGCACTATGCCCCAACTCATAGTTTCTCCGTGCAATTCCTTCTCTTTGTACCAATTACTTGGTATTCATTCTAATGTATGAATAAAATAATGCATCCATTCCCATGGTGGTACCAATATCCAGTTAGTGACACAATCGTTTATCTGGTGTTGTGGGTTCCCTCTTCCATCATACTTCTATAAGGGTCTATCTTGTTGATTCCTACCAAATCTTATGTGCATCAATCACTTACAATGATACTAGTCCTGAATTACCTCCTTATGTGGACCCCACCATCGTGCAGGTGTGTCTCTAAGTGATATATCCAATACCAATAATCTCTGACTATCCAAAACATCTAATTCGAACTCTATCTGGAAGTTTTCTAGATCGTCCTCTTTAGTAAATGTGGGAAACTGTCTTACTTATGTCCCAACCCATATCACTGCGCGTGTAACTCTCACATACCTCCTAGTAGAGACTTCATGCAATCTTTGTTGCCAGTTTTATACTCCATTATCTGAATCTGACATGTCGGAATTGATACTCATCCAACTAAGTAATCCATATGTAACATCCCTGACCTTACATGTCGGGTCATTCCACTTGGAGTAAATACAAAAAAAAATTCTCAATCTATTCTGATACCAATTTTTGTAAATTCTAGCCTTAGAGGCCTGCTGGACTATGCCTCAATTAAGATTTTGTGGAATAAATAATACATATAAATTTAACAGATGATTTACATTCTTCTATCACACAAAATAATGCAGAGATAACAGTAAAATCATACTTGCAGTATTCACAAGAAAAACCCATAAACATAACATCATATATAAATACAAAACATGTAACCAAACATGGAAATGGTACTTATCTTTTAATTAAACTGCATGCAAACCTTCCACAAACCTCCCAGCCTTAGACCATGTTGCTCCAAGCTATCAGCAGTGGGTCACCCCTGATATGGGACTAAACTCCACCCAGGGAAAAGGAATTCTAAGCTAGGTTGAGGCTATGGGAAGCTGCACAATGAAAAGTAAGGAATCTCACTAAGGAGCCTACTTACTCCCATCTCTCACAGACTCTCATTCACCACATGCCTATCCCACCCTGGGAATATGCACCTTCATTTTTCCACAATCCATCGGCTACTCCACTTCCCTTCCAGGGATTCAACAAAAGGTTGGATCAGGAATTCTAAGAGCTTTGTAGCTACTGTTGGACTCCCTGCAGGAGAAATAACTTCCCTAACAAACTCTCTCACCTGGAGAGAGTTTCTCACATGCCCGACAATCTGATTCTTCAAACCACAAAAACAAAACTGGAAAGGAAAAGGATGACTCAACAATTATCGAGGTTCACGATGGCATAGGTTCAATAATGGCGGAAATGGCTCTAGATGCATGTCTATTCAGTGCGTGAATGAACTGGACAAGGGAGGCATAGATCATGAGTGAATTCATGAGGAAAAATGGCAAGAAATGGTCAATGCTCAGAACACTCAGAGCAAGAATGGTGAGAATGGTCCCTCTGCAGAATCGTGAGAGAGCCAAAATGGTGAGAGAAAACCCCCACAATGGTGGAAATTCCCACATAAATATGCATGTGTCCTGGGTGACACTTGGATCTCTAGGAGTTCATTCATCTCCACTTGGAGTTTTCTCCTCTCCCCAAAGGAACTTAGGATAACTGGGTTTATTTCCCAACTTTAGTATTTTTAGGAAATACGTTATAATATTCCCTAGGGTTAAGCCCTCAAGATTAGCCCCTCTTTTCTATCCTCTCATCCCCATCCCTTTCCTACCTAGTGGATATTATTCCCCCATGAATATTTCTTCGTAGTTGGTCGACACGCAATGATGTAATTTTATTAATGATGTAGTATTTACATATACAAAAATCAAGATCATGTCCTTCAACATCGAGGCTCTACATCCTAATAAACATATAATCCTCTCATCTTATAACACTTGGCTCACTAGCCTATAACATCATTAAGCATCATTACAATTCAACAAGGGCTTAGCCTTTGGGTATTACAATCCCCTCCCCTTATTTATGCACTGTCCCCAGTGCATCTTACCTACATAATGTCAGAATGATTACCAAAATATTAAAAAAGATGCGGGTATTCTTCCTTCATAGAATTTTCATTCTCCCAAGTGGCATCCTTAGGACTGTACCAGGTCCATTGTACCTTTACAATCCCTATGGCTCGATTCCAGAGCTATTTGATTTTCTAATCCAGAATGCATACCAGATGCACTTGAAAAGCACTTCCTTTCTCCACTTGAATCACATTCTAATCAATAACATGATTAACATCAAGTATAAATTTCTTTAGCAATGATACATGGAATACATTATGTATAGACATAGATGCAGGTAATGCAAGCATGTAATCTATTGGTCCAATCCTTTCTAGGATTTCAAATGGCCCACAATATATGGCTTCCAACCTGGAACAGTTTCAGAACTTCAAGGAAATTTTGTTGGATTTCACCTTCAAGAATACATGATCACCCTCTTTAAATTCCCTATGAATTTTTCCCTTGTCAGCATAGCTTTTTTGCCTATCCTGGGAATCCTTCAAATTATGTTTTATCTTTGATATTTTCTCCTCCATTTCCCAGAGAAACTCTATCCCAATCACTGCTCTATCAGCTAGGTTGTCCCAACTTATTGGTGTGTTGCACTTTCTTCCATAAAGTGCCTCAAATGGGATCATCTTCAGTGATGCCTGATACCCATTTTTGTATGAAAATTCTACCAAGTGTAGTTATTTTTCCCATTTAGATCGTTTTTCCATCACGTATATCCTTAGCATATCCTCTATCACTTGGTTCAACCTTTCTAGTTTCCCATTAGAATCGGGATGATAGGCTATGTTGAAGTTAATATTTGTTTTGAGCCCCTTGAATAATCCCCTCCAAAAATTTGAGGTAAAATTTGGGTCTCTATCGGACACAATTGTCTTGGGTATACCATGCAAGCATGCTACTTCCCTTATATAAATATCGGCAACATTGGTTTCCTTGTGAGTAACCTTCATAGGGATGAAATGGGAAGCTTTTGTAAGCTTTCCCACTACCACCATGATAACATCATGTTGCTTTCTTGTTCTAGGAAATTTGGTGATGAAATACATTGTCACCACTTCCCACTTCCACTTAGGAATGGGAAATGGCTGTAGCAACCTAGCTGGGTTCCTATGCTCATCCTTGAATTTATGACATTCCATAAATTTAGCAATGTACTCATAAATCTCCCTCATGCCTGGACAATAGTAATGGCTCTTGACTGTTGCAACAGTTTTCTGATATCGAGGGTGCCCTGCATAAGGCACATTATGCATCTCTTTCAAAATTGTACACCTCAATTTATGTGAATTGGGCACATAAATTTGGTTCCTGTACAAGAGAACTTCATCATTACCCAATTTAAAATATGCAACAATCTACTACATTTTACCTTGTTGAAGTTTTGTTACCAACTCCATGTACTGCAAATCTACTTTTTCAACCTCATAAATTCTTCCTTTCAGATCAGGTTGACACATGATAATGGTTGTAGCATGTAGTTCATTAACTCTCCTACTGAGTTCATCATCTACTTTGTTCCCCTTTCCTTTGATGTGCTTGATGTCAAAGTCATATTCATAAAGGAATTTCGACCATCTTCTCTTCCTAATATTTAATGTAGGCTGATCAAACGAATATTTCATACCATTATGGTATGTTCTCACCTCAAACCTCTTTCCCATGATTTAGTGTCTCTATTTCTTTAAAGCGTGAACAATGGATTCCAACTCTAAATTGTGACTGACACAAAGTCTTTCATGCTATTTTAATTTTCTTGATTTAAAACATATTACAAACCCATTCTAACTGAGGACTCCATGTTGACATGTTTTACAGGCAGTGTATGCTTGTCATTGATGGAAAGTACAACAACGATGATGACTTGAGTACAGGTATAATGTGTGAGGCGGGCACCAGAAGTATTTTGGGAAGACGCAGTAGAGAAAGCTCGTGAAGACCAGAAGAGATGGTGCAGAGGTGCACGCAGAGTGCAGTGTATGTGTGTTTGTCATTGATGGAAAATATCATGACCAACAACACAACGATGATCGAATGGCAAGATCAGAAGCTAAATTCCATTTCAGGTATCAGAAAAAAAAGACTCCATTTCAGAGTTTCGAATATCAGGATTTGGAGGAGTCAAGAGTCGAGACTCTTCATCACAGGAGTCCCGAAGTGCCGAAATGCGAAATGTCGAAAATCCTAAAACATGCACTTCAACCGGAGTTTCATATACCAGGGTTGGAGGAGTCAAGAGTCGAGACTCTTCATCACAGGAGTTCTGAAGTGCCGAAATGCGAAACGCAGAAAATCCCGAAACATGCACATCAACAGGATTTTCGGATACTGGGATTTGGAGGAGTCAAGAGTTGAGACTCTTCATCACAGGAGTCCCGAAGTGTCGAAATAAGAAATGAAAAAAATATTGAAACATGCACATCAACCGGATTTTCGAATACCGAGAGTTGGAGGAGTCAAGAGTCAAGACTCTTCATCACAGGAGTCCCGAAGTGCCGAAATGTGAAACGCTGAAAATCCTGAAATAGGCACATCAACCGAAGTTTTGGATACCAGGAGTTGGAGGAGTCAAGAGTCGAGACTCTTCATCACAAGATTCCCGAAGTGTCGAAATGCGAAATTGTGAAAGAATTGTATGAATAAGCACTTGGTCACCGTCGGTGGTCACATCGTCGAAGAGATGTAGAGAAGAGCTCAAAGAGACAAGCTCCATTTTGGAGGTTGGGACATGGAGAGTCGAGACGACTCATCAAAGAATCACCGAAACGCGAAATGTGAAATGCGTGTTCAAAATTGGCCCCTCGTCATAACCTATGGTCACATCGATGAAGGCTCAAGGGAGGAGGTAGCATGAAGCTAATCTCCATTTCAGAGATTGCGACTTGGAGAGACGAGATACCACACCACAGGAATGTCAAAATACTGAAATGTCGAATTGCAAAATGGCGAAATAAGCGTGAGACCCATCATTTATGATCCAACGATGCAGGTTATTCAGGAATATGATCGAAGGGATATTGTTTCTCTTCACAGTTAATCGATTAGTGGCAATTCAGTTTTTGATGCAGTTTTTGGAGGTTCACAGTGTAACTGCTAGAAACGACTAATTGTTTCTACTAGAGGAATCGAAGAGACTTCAGGGTGATCACCAGAGAAGCTGAAGAGTCTCAAGGAATATTCCAGTGGAATGAAGATCGTTCATAGAGGCGATTGATAGATGGAAGAGCCTTGAAGCCTGTAACTACAATAGAGAGGATGAGCTCGACTGTGACATAGAAGAAAAAGAGTCTCGACTGCTAGAGAGGCTAAGGAATCTCAACATAACACCCAGTGATGATGAACGCTTGGGCATGACCTCCAGAAAAGCTGAGGAATTGCCATGATGATGAGGTAGAGGATTCGACATGATTCAAATAGAGAGAGTGTGTGGATGCTTGAGTGAGTGAAGAAGAGAAAAAATTTGAAGTGGCAGTGAACAACCCGATGAACAAAAGCGTGGCACATTGAAGAGCATGTAGAGGCAATGTGCATGGAGGACGAAGAACGTGCAAAGATAGAAACTAGGGTAACCTCTACCAAATATTGGGAAGTCTTCGTGAAGTGCATGGTGGGTCATGAGCCTCTACCATATTGGAGCAGACTATGGTATGATTTCACTAAGGAGGATATCTGGGAAATATCTTATACCAATGATCAGAAGATAGATAGAGTTGATGAGAATGTTTCTCTTGTGGAAAAGAGAAGGAAGAAAGGAAGCTCCGGAAGGGACTCGAGTAAAGTCAGATGTTATTGTTGTAACTAGTTGGGGCACCTTGCATCTCATTGTCCTGAGAGTAAGAAGAAGAATAAGGAGTCAGAGGGGCATGAGACAGCTACTACAACAGCCATAGAGGACTTTGCTTCAAAGTTCGATATTAGGAATTTTCTTTGGTTACCCTAGTTTCTAGTGTCGGCAGCAGAGGATTTAGAGGTGATGTTAGATGGATTGTGGATAGTAGAGCCTCTAACAACATGATGGGAATTTGGAAAGTATTCCCATATTTCACAGAGATTGGTCCTGACCGACAAGTGGTAAATGAAGGTGGTATGGTGAGAGTTGTACGTGGAGTTGGGAATGTCAGATTCCAACTCGAGTTTGAGGGACTCTTGGAGATTGATGGAGTTCTCTTTGTTCCAAGGTTGAGTGTTAACTTTCTCTCAGTATCAGCCTTGGAGGATTTAGGATATTGTGTATTGTTCACGAGGGAACATGTCTTTATCTACAGAGAGGGAGTGGACCCAGTAGAACTACAGTTGATCGGGGACCAGGTGAATAGGTTGTATATGTTGAGAGGACAACCTTTGATGTATGATTCAACGTAAGATGAGGAGCATGAGGAGGCTTCTAATACTGTGGTAGTGCCAAGGTATCAATCTTTCATTCCGAGAGAAGAGAGTGAGTCTCTTCTGAGAACTGGTAGAAGGCTCAACCAAGTTGATCAAACCGATGCTCAAGATGAAGTGAGGTCAAGGTTCTGGGAGGTTGGCAAGAGAAGATCTTATCGTTCGAGTTTTGTGCAGGTGTTGTTGATGGCTCTAGGTTTAGAGGGAGCTCCTACAGATCACAGTGTGATGGGACCAGATGATGGACTAGATGGCAGCGAGTACATCCATCATTAAGAGGGAGCGTTGAAATGTAACAAGGGATGTCCTCATTCATGTTTTTGTGTTTTTTCATGGGGGGGACATAAAGTCATATTTCCTAGACATGTTTTATTTGTAAAGTGATTTTTTAAATAAAGTGATTTTATAAAGTGAATGTACTTTACAACTTAAATTGATTTTAAGTTGTGGGACCCAAAAAGTATTTAATGAGAATTTATTACTTATTTTGTAATTAATGAGGAGCATTAAATATAAGCCCTCAGATTATACTTATGATATCCATTAGATTGAGTTGGTTATGTAAGTTAGGGTTTCTTGGGAAAAGAGAAGAGTACATATACATTCTTAGGGATGTGATAAGAACACACCGAGAAGACAAGAGGAATTGTGTTAGAGAGATTGCTTGAGAGAGGAAAGTGACCATCAAGAAGGGCACGATTCCCAAGAGAGCTAGGGCAAAAATCCCAAGGAGGCATTTTTTGTTTTGATTTGTTTCAGTGCTATTTGCTGGGATAGGTGGTATTGTATGGATCCATACAAGCCGTACAACAACATTCTTGAAGCACGAAAACCAAGGCAAGCTTGGGCACGATTTTTGAGGCAACCCTTGAATAATTTTCTAAAGGAGGACGGTTGTATAGAAGGCAAGGTACAACTTCATGTTGTGGCACAAATTTTGAGGTGCTTACTTTCAGCAAATCCGTATAGTTGTACGAACTGTGGCAGGGTTTTCAAGACAGATTTTTAGGGGACTGTTTTTGTGTTGTAAGAGGTATTTCTCTTGGATGAAAAGTGTTATTGATATTGTTCTAAAATTTACTGAAGCATAGAAATATCTCTCTCTCTCTCTCATTGGGTTTCCCCACATTGGGGTTTTCCCTAGCATTTGCCTAAATTTTTATGTGTTATGGGTTGTTGTCCACTATGTATTTTCGCTGCATATTTTTCTTAGAAATGTGTATTTTTTCTTATGGAAATTTTTGAATGTGGGTTTTATGCATTTCTGAAATTTATGAAGACAATTATCTGTAGGCTGCTAAGTGTTTGACATAATATTTTCTTGTTGATTTTTGTCATTAAAAATCTACACTTTCTCCTTCCCCTTCTATGATATGTATGTCACGTGGGTTTCTTCTACTTATTCATCCTCTGCGACCTAATAAAAATAAACTAACCATTCACGTGTTTATTTTATGTAATCTCTGTCTACTCCCACTGTATCTACCCCATACTCTTTAGTTATCTTTGTTTTTATACTCTGTAATGGTATATCCACCCATGGATTCTCACTTTCAAATGCATAAGTATTAATAAAGTTATGTTGCACTATGCCCCAACTCATAGTTTCTCCGTGCAATTCCTTCTCTTTGTACCAATTACTTGGTATTCATTCTAATGTATGAATAAAATAATGCATCCATTCCCATGGTGGTACCAATATCCAGTTAGTGACACAATCGTTTATCTGGTGTTGTGGGTTCCCTCTTCCATCATACTTCTATAAGGGTCTATCTTGTTGATTCCTACCAAATCTTATGTGCATCAATCACTTACAATGATACTAGTCCTGAATTACCTCCTTATGTGGACCCCACCATCGTGCAGGTGTGTCTCTAAGTGATATATCCAATACCAATAATCTCTGACTATCCAAAACATCTAATTCGAACTCTATCTGGAATTTTTCTAGATCGTCCTCTTTAGTAAATGTGGGAAACTGTCTTACTTATGTCCCAACCCATATCACTGCGCGTGTAACTCTCACACACCTCCTATTAGAGACTTCATGCAATATTTGTTGCCAGTTTTATACTCCACTATCTGAATCTGACATGTCGGAATTGATACTCGTCCAACTAAGTAATCCATCTGTAACTTCCCTGACCTTACATGTCGGGTCATTCCACTTGGAGTAAATACAAAAAAAAAATCTCAATCTATTCTGATACCAATTTTTGTAAATTCCAACCTTAGAGGCCTGCTGGACTATGCCTCAATTAAGATTTTGTGGAAGAAATAATACATATAAATTTAACAGATGATTTTCATTCTTCTATCACACAAAATAATGCAGAGATAATAGTAAAATCATACTTGCAGTATTCACAAGAAAAACCCATAAACATAACAACATATATAAATACAAAACATGTAACCAAACATGGAAATGGTACTTATCTTTTAATTAAGCTGCATGCAAACCTTCCACAAACCTCCCAGTCTTAGACCATGTTTCTCCAAGCTATCAGCAGTGGGTCACCCCCGATATGGGACTAAACTCCACCTAGGGAAAAGGAATCCTAAGCTAGGTTGAGGCTGTGGGAAGTTGCACAACGAAAAGTAAGGAATCTCTCTAAGGAGCCTACTTACTCCCATCTCTCACAGACTCTCATTCCCCACATGCCTATCCCACCCTGGGAATATGCACCTTCATTGTTCCACAATCCATCGGCTACTCCACTTCCCTTCCAGGGATTTAACAAAAGGTTGGATCAAGAATTCTAAGAGCTTTGTAGCTACTGTTGGACTCCCTGCAGGAGAAATCACTTCCCTAACAAACTCTCTCACCTGGAGAGAGTTTTTCACATGCCCGACAATCTGATTCTTCAAACCACAAAAACAAAACTGGAAAGGAAAAGGATGACTCAACAATTATCGAGGTTCACGATGGCATAGGTTCAATAATGGTGGAAATGGATCTAGATGCATGTCTATCCAGTGCGTGAATGAACTGGACAAGGGAGGCATAGATCATGAGTGAATTCGTGAGGAAAAATGGCAAGCAATTGTCAATGCTCAGAACACTCAGAGCAAGAATGGTGAGAATGGTCCCTCTGCAGAATCGTGAGAGAGCCAGAATGGTGAGAGAAAACCCCCACAATGGTGGAAATTCCCACATAAATATGTATGCATCCTGGGTGAAACTTGGATCTCCAGGCGTTCATTCCTCTCAACTTGGAGTTTTCTCCTCTCCCCAAAGGAACTTAGGATAACTGGGTTTATTTCCCAACTTTAGTATTTTTAGTAAATACGTTATAAAATTTTCTAGGGTTAAGCCCTCAACATTAGCCCCTCTTTTCTATCCTCTCATCCCCATCCCTTTCCTACCTAGTGGAGATTATTCCCCCATGAATATTTCTTCGTAGTTGGTCTACACGCAACGATGTAATATTATTAATGATGTAGTATTTACATATACAAAAATCAAGATCCTGTCCTTCAACATCGAGGCTCTCCATCCTAATAAACATATAATCCTCTGATCTTATAACACTTGGATCACTAGCCTATAACATCATTAAGCATCATTACAATTCAAAAAGGGCTTAGCCTTTGGGTATTACAATCCCCTCCCCTTATTTATGCACTGTCCTCAATGCATCTTACCTACATAATGTCAAAATGATTACCAAAATATTAAAAAAGATACGGGTATTCTACCTTCATAGAATTTTCATTCTCCCAAGTGGCATCATCAGGACTGTACCAGGTCCATTGTACCTTTACAATCCATATGGCTTGATTCCAGAGCTATTTGATTTTCCAATCCAGAATGCATACCAGATGCACTTGAAAAGCACTTCCTTGCTCCACCTGAATCACATTCTAATCAATAACACGATTAACATCAAGTATAAATTTCTTTAGCAATGATACATGGAATACATTATGTATAGACATAAATGCAGGTAATGCAAGCATGTAATCTATTGGTCCAATCCTTTCTAGGATTTCAAATGGCCCACAATATATGGCTGCCAACTTGGAACAGTTTCATAACTTCAGGGAAATTTTGTTGGATTTCACCTTCAAGAATACATGATCACCCACTTTAAATTCCCTATGAATTTTTCCCTTGTCAGCATAGGTTTTCTGCCTATCCTGGGAATCCTCCAAATTATGTTTTTTTTTTCATTTTCTCTTCCATTTCCCTGAGAAACTCTATCCCAATCACTACTCTGTCAGCTAGGTTGTCCCAACTTATTGGTGTGTTGCACTTTCTTCCATAAAGTGCCTCAAATGGGCTCATCTTCAGTGATGCCTGATACCCATTTTTGTATGCAAATTCTACCAAGTGTAGTTATTTTTCCCATTTAGATCGTTTTTCCATCACGTATATCCTTAGCATATCCTCTATCACTTGGTTCACCCCTTCTAGTTTCCCATTAGAATCAGGATGATAGGCTATGCTGAAGTTAATATTTGTTTTGAGCCCCTTGAATAATCCCCTCCAAAAATTTGAGGTAAAATTTGGGTCTCTATCAAACACAATTGTCTTGGGTATACCATGCAAGCATGCTACTTCCCTTATATAAATATCGGCAACATTGGTTTCCTTGTGAGCTTTCCCACTACCACCATGATAACATCATGTTGCTTTCTTGTTCTGGGAAATTTGGTGATGAAATACATTGTCACCACTTCCCACTTCCACTTAGGAATGGGAAATGGCTGCAGCAACCCAGCTGGGTTCCTATGCTCAGCCTTGAATTTCTGACATTCCATAAATTTAGCAATGTACTCATAAATCTCCCTCATGCCTGGACAATAGTAATGGCTCTTGACTGTTGCAACAGTTTTCTGATATCGAGGGTGCCCTGCATAAGGCACATTATGCATCTCTTTCAAAATTGTACACCTCAATTTATGTGAATTGGGCACATAAATTTGGTTCCTGTACAAGAGAACTTCATCATTACCCAATTTAAAATATGCCACAATCTATTGCATTTTACCTTGTTGAAGTTTTTTTACCAACTACATGTACTGCAAATCTACTTTTGCAACCTCATAAATTCTTCCTTTCATATTAGTTTGACACATGCTAATGGTTGTAGCATGTAGTTCATGCACTCTCCTACTGAGTCCATCATCTACTTTTTTCTCCTTTCCTTTGATGTGCTTGATTTCAAAGTCATATTCATAAAGGAATTCTGACCACCTTCTCTTCCTGATATTTAATGTAGGCTGATCAAACGAATATTTCAGACCATTATTGTATGTTCTCACCTCAAACCTCTTTCCCATGATTTAGTGTCTCTATTTCTTTAAAGCATGAACAATGGACTCCAACTCTAAATCATGACTCGCACAGAGTCTTTCATGCTCTTTTAATTTTCTTGATTCAAAACATATTACAAACCCATTCTAACTGAGGACTCCATGTTGGCATGTTTTACAGGCAGCGTATGCTTGTCATTGATGGAAAGTACAACAACGATGATGAATTGAGTACAGGTATAATGTGCGAGGCGGGCACCAGAAGTATTTTGGGAAGACGCAGTAGAGCAAGCTCGTAAAGACCAGAAGAGATAGTGCAGAGGTGCACGCAGAGTGCAGTGTATGTGTGTTTGTCATTGATGGAAAAGATCATGACCAACAACACAACGATGATCGCATGGCAAGATCAGAAGCTAAATTCCATTTCAGGTATCAGAAACAAAGAGTCCGTTTTGGAGTTTCGGATATCAGGATTTGGAGGAGTCAAGAGTCGAGACTCTTCATCACAGTAGCCCCGAAGTGCCGAAATGCGAAATGTCAAAAATCCTGAAACATGCACATCAACCGGAGTTTCAGATACCAGGAGTTGGAGGATTCAAGAGTCGAGACTCTTCATCACAGGAGTTCCGAAGTGTTGAAATGAGAAACGCAGAAAATCCCGAAACAGGCACACCAACAGGAGTTTCGGATACTGGGATTTGGAGGAGTCAAGAGTTGAGACTCTTCATCACAGGAGTCCCGAAGTGTCGAAATGCGAAATGCCAAAAATCCTGAAACATGCACATCAACTGGAGTTTCGGATACCGGGAGTTGGAGGAGTCAAGAGTCAAGACTATTCATCACAGGAGTCCCGAAGTGTCAAAATGTGAAACGCTAAAAATCCCGAAACAGGCACATCAACCGGAGTTTTGGATACCGGGAGTTGGAGGAGTCAAGAGTCGAGACTCTTCATCACAAGAGTCCCGAAGTGCCAAAATGCGAAATTGCGAAAGAATTGTATGAATAAGCACTTGGTCACCGCCGGTGGTCACATCGTCGAAGAGATGTAGAGAAGAGCTCAAAGAGACAAGCTCCATTTTGGAGGTTGGGACATGGAGAGTCGAGACGACTCATCACAGAATCCCCGAAACGCGAAATGTGAAATGCATGTTCAAAATTGGCCCCTCGTCATAACGTATGGTCACATCGATGAAGGCTCAAGGGAGGAGGTAGCATGAAGCTAATATCCATTTCAGAGATCGCGACTTGGAGAGACGAGATACCCCACCACAGGAATGTAAAAATACTGAAATGTCGAATTGCAAAATGGCGAAATATGCGTGAGACCCATAATTTATGATCCAACGGTGCAGGTTATTTGGGAATATGATCGAAGGGATATTGTTTCTCTTCAAAGTTAATCGATCAGTGGAAATTCAGTTTTTGGAGGTTCACAGTGTAACTGCTAGAAACGACTAATTGTTTCTACTAGAGGACTCGAAGAGACTTCAGGGTGATCGCCAGAGAAGCTGAAGAGTCTCAAGGAATCTTCCAATGGAATGAAGATCGTTCATAGAGACGATTGACAGATGGAAGAGCCTTGAAGCCCGTAACTACAATAGAGAGGATGAGCTCGACTGTGACATAGAAGACAAAGAGTCTCGACTGCTAGAGAGGATAAGGAATCTCAACATAACACCTAGTGATGATGAATGCTTGGGCATGACCGCCAGAAAAGATGAGGAATTGCCATGATGATGAGGTAGAGGATTCGACATGAGTCAAATAGAGAGAGTGTGTGAATGCTTGAGCGAGTGAAGAAGAGAAAAAATTTGAAGTGGAAGTGAACAACCCGATGAACAGAAGCGTGGCACATTGAAGAGCATGTAGAGGAAATGTGCATGGAGGATGAAGAAGGTGCAAAGATAGTATAAATACGCAGAACAAAGAAGAGATGGGGGTTGTTGTTGATATGGATTTATGCGCGTAGAAGGAGGCAGATTGTAGCAGCCGAAATGCACAGAAGAGGAATGGTGCATTGAAGGGACATGGAACAGAGAGCATAAAAGGCAGAAGAACATAAAGCATAAGGGGAGTGTGCAGGAAGACATTGATGCAGGTAGGGAAGAGTAGTGTAGTAGAACAGTGATAAGACCGGTAAGCCATTGATAAATATTGTATCACTGTGATCAACTTATATATATATAACTTTATATTTAAGGGTGGTTGGGAGGTGCTAGGGAGGAATATTTTTCTTAGAGGTTCAAGTGGGTGCTTGAACATAGGGAGTTGTAGCTTCCATCCGATTGCAGCCAGAAAAACTAGGGTGGTAGGGTGGTGCAAGGGAGAACATTGGTTCTCTGATATACAGGTCGGTGCCTGTGTAACTGGAAGTTGGTGCTTCCATCCAATTGGTGCTGGAACTCTTAGGGAGTTGGTGCTTCCTCAGTGGGTGCTAGAGAAACTAGGGATTCAGTGCTTCCTTCTATTGGGTGCTAGAGAATCCAGAGAGTTGGTGCTCTCAGCAAGTAGAAGCTTGCAAAATAGAGGTTGTAGCCTCATTATGAGTTGGTGCTCATAAGTATGATAATGTACAGAATGTAAAGATTACTTATTATATAAAGAAGAAGAGGTTTTTACCCTTTACGGGTTTCCTCAGGAAATATCTATCTCTGTATATTTCATATGTGTGAATGATTTTGAATGTTCTATTGCTTACTTCCCTGCATTATTGTGATTGACATTAAGTTTTCTGTAAATATTTTAAAATAAGCATGATTGTTTAAGCNAGTTGTCCAACAATTGGTATCAAAGCCGACCCCTTTTATCTAAGGGTAGATCCCAAAGCTTAAACATGTCAAGCCATGAAGGAAATTCAACCAATAAGGCCCCTTTGTTCAATGGAACAAACTTTTCCTTCTGGAAAGTTAGAATGAGAACCTACATAATGGATTTAGGTGCAGATGTCTGGGATGTTGTAGATATTGGTTATGTAAAGCCAGTTGTACTAGCTAATAAGGATGACAAGCTAGAATTTAGCTTCAACGCTAAGGCTATGAATTCTATCTTGAGTGGGCTTGCATAAGCATAATTCGTAAAAGTTATGCACTTAGGAACTGCCAAATAAATGTGGGACAAACTCATTAGCAGTTATGAAGGTAATGAGAAGGTAAAGGACGCCAAGCTTCAAACCTACAGAGTACAGTTTGAACAGATGAAGATGAAAGAAGATGAAACTGTTGGAAAATACTTTCTGAAAGTTGAAGAACTGGTAAATGCAATGAAAGTACTTGGTGAAAAAATTGAGGAATCTTCTTTAGTTCAGAAAATTTTGAGATCTCTACCAGATAGGTTCAACCCGAAGGTCTCTGCTATAGAAGAAATTAATGATCTAAAAACTTTGGAGTTTGATCAACTTCTAGGAACACTGACTACATATGAAATGAGAATAGTTAAAGATAAACCCACCTCTAGAGAAGCATCATTTAAGGCAGACAAGAATGAGGATTATGAGCCTAATGAAATTGAAACAAAATTTGTGAAGAGCCTGAAGAAGGGATTAGACAAATACAAAGGTAAACTACCTTTCAAATGTTTCAACTATGGTAAGACATGTCATTTTGCAAATAAATGTCCTCACAAAAGAGAGGATCAGACATGTGATGATGAGGAGATGAACAAACACAAACATTTCTTTAAAGAGAATAATTTTAAGAAGAAAAGACTTTGTGTAAACAATGATGATGATCCTTTAGATGATGAAGACAATGACTCCTCTATTGAAGATAAACTAAATGATTTTATGCTTATGGCTATGGGAGATCTTGATGATGAACACACAAGAGGCGAAATGGTTGATGAAGAAGTTGTGGTGGATATGGAAGGTGAATTAATCAGTGCTTTGGAAGAAATTGACAGACTTAGAATTAAGAACAGAAAGAAAAAACAATTGTTGATACAGTTTGAGAAAGATAGTAAACATCCTGATGAAGACTTTGCCCTACTAAAAGTGGAATTAGAAGAGACAGAGAAAATTGAAGACATTCTGAAACAACAGTTATCAGAAAAAAAAGGAAAGAAGTGAAGCTCTGGAAAAAGAAGTAGTGAAAACCAGGAAAGAGTTGGAGAAGTTTCAAGCCGTGTATCATCAAAATCTGTCAAGTATCAAAGCATCAGAAGGATTAACCTCCATTCTAAATCAGCAAAGAAACCCAAAGTTGAAAGATGGATTGGGGTATGAAGAAGGATTAAGTAGTGATCATCCAAGTAATATAGAACCTATCAAGTTTGTCAAATCCTCAAACATTGACAACAATCACTCTGCAAAAACAAAGAAAGAAAATCAACCACCAAGAAGGAATGAAAGAAAAAGTACCAGAACTGAATATGTAGATCAGAGAGATTATCAGCATGAAAGAAATCAACCTCCTCAAAGAAGATATACTTTTTCAAGTTACAAAGGTTTTTTCTATGGTTATTGTTTTTTCTACTCTAATTTTGGTCACAAATCTATAAACTATTCTTTAAGATTTAGATATGAACAATCAAGATGTTCAATGAATAACCATATTCCACAACAAATATAAAGACAACCAAGAAATAAACAACCTCAGACTATAAATCATGCGATGGCTGGGAAAAGGACGCAAGTTAAACATAACAATAGTTATGAGCATAACAATCACTATGATCTTCTATTTAGTGGACTAGAATGTTACATCTGTCATAACTATGGACATAAAGCTACAGATTGTCTCTTAAGGAATTACAAGCCAGATTTGATCCCCAGTACTGAAAATGTCAAGGTTTGGAAGAAGAAAGTAGATGACAAGTGTGGACTAGTGTTATCAGCCCAAAGACAAAAGAATCCCTGGTATATTGACAGTGGATGTTCCAAACATATGACTGGAGACAAAAGTAAGTTTCTAACTCTAAGTGAAAGAAAATCGGGGAATGTAACTTTTGGAAATGATGCGCGAGTGATGCAGGAGCGTCTCTCCACATCAGCCAGCCAGCCAGCCAGTCACGTCAGTGCGCATGCATTCAACGCTGAAGAGAGAGGCGCAATCCTCATTCAAATTTGAAATGAATGTAAATTTAATTTTAATGTGCTTAGGTTGTTGATCCAGGAAAGTCGTGCTATATGCAGGCATTAGATAGGATCGACTTTAATGCAAGATCGGCTGAGATCTAGATCCAGATGCTGGACTAGACAACCATTGAATGTAATTTATTAGTGTAGGTGAACCTAGAGGGAAGCGCTCGATGAGCCCCTCAGGGAAAAGAGATTTTGAGATCTCATTTTGGGAGGTGTAGTTGTTGTAGATGAGCAGAGTTGAGGAGATCCAGAGAGAGCTCAGGGACACCATTGTAAGATACCGGCATTTTCCATTTTAATATAATCAGAAGAAGTTTTTCCTGCATGTCATTCTGTGTTATATGAATGTCTGTGAGTGTTCCTTTTATGTTGTGAAAGTAGGTGTGTTAGATAAGCATTTGCAGGGAGTTTGTGTGATTTTAGGTTGAGGATATTTGAGGTTTCATGTCAGGAGGGCATGACAGAGTGTTGCAAACTCTAAATACCGGTGCAGGAGTGCACTTCTGAACTCTGTGGAGTCAGACAAAGACGTGCTGAGGCACAGGAACTGAGATCAACAACTCAGAAAGAGGAAGACCTCAAGGTTGTTGAATACCTTAGAGGCAAGGTTGTGTAGCTGAAACACAGTTGCAGACAAAACTTTGTTGTTAGTTCTGTGGAGCTCTACCAAGTTGGCATTGAGCATACACACGGTTGCGTTGGAGAAGAACTCTGCTAAGAGTTAAAAGAAGAAATCAGAATCACTAAGGATTCTGAGAGCCCTGCCAAGAGGACACTGAGCAAGTGCATATGTGCACAGGGAAACAGAACAGCTGAACGTTCTATGATAAGAGACTCTGCTAGGTGGGCATTGAGTAAGAGTGCAGATAGGCACAGACAAAAGAAAAGAGAACTCTTTGAGTTCTGGAGCTGGAGGAAGTATCCACTGAAGGATATTCACTGGGTTGCTGAACACCCAGAAGGACTCAACAAGGATATTTCTTGAGAGAAGGATAGCGAGGGAGGCATCCATTTTATTCTCCATCTAAGGAAGAAGGAGGACAAAATCCCCCAAGGGGTCTGAGTGTTAGTGAAAGCTCATAAGAGATAGCAATTTGGTGTGTAAAGACTCTGCAGAGATGCAGAAGTCATAAAATCCTTCGAGGGTTCGAAAGGAGAAGCAAATCTCAGGAGGAACAACGTTCTTATACGCGCAGGAAGCTCAGGAGGGAGAAACAAGAGCCGTCAGATTGGGTGGAGAAAGAAGATCTGGACCATTGAGGAGTTTACGTCCAGAAGAAACTCAAGAGGAGCCTACAGCAGGAGGATACGGACAGTCGTCGGATCTCACATAGAAATCTCGTCAGCCGTTGGATCGGGAGAAGGCGCGCAGAGTTTTAGCGTAGGGAAAGAGAACAGAACTGAGCCATCAGATATGGAGCGAAGTCCCGTCAGCCGTCAGATTGAGCCGAAACTGCACAAGGTTTAGCAGTTGGGATATCGGCACTCAGGAAATCGGGATTCCTGGGGTCGTAAGAATTGAGACACTGCAAGTCTCGAAATCTCGACGAGATCTGGACCGTCCGTTGGAGAGAGGCACGTGGCGGAGATCGAGTGTCCGTCGAAGGACTGGCGCATCGGGAAATCGGCATTCCCATGGACAAGAGATCGGGGAAATTCAAGTTGAAAAACCCCGACATAATCAGAGCCGTCCATATGAGGAGGACAGGTGGCAGAGATCGAGAGATCTCGCGAACTCAGAAGTTCGCAAGGTAAAGGTCCAAGCATTTGGTACTCCAAGTCGCGAGACACGAGGAGCGAGGAAGAAGGGTAGCCGTTGGATCTGGGTCGCAGGAGAACCGTCGGATCCACATGTAGGATCGTGTATCAGGGTTTCGTAGGTGGAAGCCCGTGATCTTGACAACAGAAGTTGCAAAGTCGTGAAGCACAATATTCTGACGAGATCAGAACTGCCCATTATTTGGGACGCATGTCAGGAGATCCCGAGGAGTCGGGGATCGGAGAATCGGAGTTTTCGAGGGTAAGAACCTCTTACATTTTGGAGTAGCGAAACGTGATATCCCGACGGTGACGTAGCAACGTGGGACCACGGGAGTGAGTGGAAGATAGGTGGCATAAGTCATCGAGGTTTCACGGAGAGAAGTGTCGATCCATCGACATTCGATTTCGTGATCCCGCGAAGTCCGATATCCCGATAAGGGGGACAGGGAGTTGAAGTGACAGTTTACGCATGTGTTGGGGTTTCGGCATATCACGAGTCAGGAGTCGGAAATTCAAAGTGTTTGATATCGCAAGTTGCGAAACTGCGATAAGGACAGAAGTCCCGATAAGGTGAGAGAAAGTCAGCGTAGACTAAACCCATCGGGTCTCGGGGATTTGAGAGTCCAGTGATCAACAGATAACATGCGAAGCCGCAAGTTCCGATCCTCCGACAAGTCAAGGAAGGTGGATCGCACAGGAGAAGAGAAACTGTGGGTGTATATTTCCCGATAGGGTAATAGAAGAACATTTGATTTCTTCAGGCCGTGGAGGAGGAAGGTCCTGAGGAGGCGAACATGCTCCGAGGAGTGCGGCTGTGTCAACCAAGAAAAATAAAAGGTAAATGAATGGTAAGTTTGAGTAACGAAAAAGGGAAAGCTCAAGATGTGTTGTTTGTAGAGGTCTGAAACATAATCTGCTTAGTGTCAGTCAAGTCTTTGACCGAGGATGTGCAGTCGGTTTTACCTCTAAAGATTGTAGAATAAAATATGTGAATTCAGGACAGCTAGTTGCAAAAGGGATAAGAACAGAAAACAATGTCTATGTGTTAAAAGAAGAAAAAGAAGAATGTCACTTAATCAAGTATGATGAAAGTTGGTTATGTCATAGGAGACTTGGACATCTAAACTTTGACCACTTAATCAAGCTCAAAAATCTTGAGGCAGTAAAATATCTTTCGAGAATATCAAAGCCCCAAGATTCTATGTGTAAACCCTACCAAGTAGGAAAGCTAACCAGGACACAGTTTAAGTCAAAGATCTCTACTTCAACAGAGAAACCACTCCAACTAGTTCATATGGATTTATGTGAACCATCAAGATAGAAGGCACAGGGAAGGAAAACTACTTCATGTTGATTATTGATGATTACTCCAGAATTACTTGGGTTGCCTTTCTCAAGGAAAAATCTGAAGCATTTGAGAAGTTCAAAAAAGTTAAGGCTTTAACTAAGAATCAAACATGCAAGAGGTTAAAAGCAGTAAGATCAGACAGAGGAGGAGAATTTATGTCAAGTGATTTCAAGGAATTTTTTGATAAGCATGGGATCAAGAGAGAATACACAATCTCAATAACTCCACAAGAAAATGGAGTAGTTGAGAGGCAAAACAGAACAGTGCAGCAAATGGACAGGTCAATGATGAATGAGAAGAACATTGGTCAAACCTACTGGGTAGAAGCAATACACACAACAATCCATGTTCTTAACAAAGCCCACCTTAGACCACAAAGTGAGAAGACACCTCATGAACTGTGGTGTGGGAGAACTGCTTCAATCAAACACTTCAAAGTCTTTGGGAGTAAATGTTACATAAAGAATAATGATGAGAACCTTGGAAAATATGATGACAGGGCTGATGAAGGTATCTTCTTAGGGTATGCTACAAACAATAAAGGATACATATGCTATAATAAGAGGCTGCATAAAATGGTTGACTGTATTGACATAAAAGTTGATGAAGGAATCCCAACAAGAGAGGTGTACAATAACGAGTCTTCTACAGAGGACACAACTAAAGATGAAGATAAATAGGTCCAAGAATAAAAAAATTAAGACTCTGAATCAGATGAAGACACAGATAATCAGATAGACTCAAATCAGCAGACAACTTCAAATTCCTCCTCCAGAATCACTCAAAAGAATCATCATGCAAGTCAGATAATTGGTGAAAAAGACAAAGGTGTACAAACCAAGAGAAAGATAATCAAAAACACCGAACAATCACATATAGATTTCATATCCATGATGGAACCCAAGAATTTTAATGAAGCTAGCAAATATGACCATTGGGTTAAAGCAATGAATGATGAACTTGATCAGATTGAGAAAAACAATACGTGGGAGATGGTTCATAGACCTGAAGGTAAAAATATCATTGGTTCCAAATGGATCTTTAAGAATAAGTTGAATGAGCAAGGACAAGTTGTCAGGAACAAAGCAAGATTGGTCTGTAAAGGCTATGCTCAAATAGATGGACTGGATTTTGATGAAACATTTTTGCTTGTAGAAAGATTAGAAGCTATCAAAATATTTCTTGCCTATGCTTGTCATAAAATGTTTAAAGTCTATCAAATGGATGTCAACTCAGCTTTTCTAAATGGAAATTTAAATGAAGAAGTATATATGGAACAACCAGAAGGTTTCAAATTGTTTGATAACCCTGACTTAGTATGCAAGCTAAAGAAAGATTTATATGGATAAAAACAAGCCCCTCGTGCTTGGTATCACAGACTGAATACATATCTCAAAGACAAAGGGTTCAAGAGAGGTACAATTGACAACAATCTATATATCAAAACAAAGGATAATGATTTTCTCATCGTGTTGGTCTATGTAGATGATATCATCTTCAGATGTAATAAGGATTCATTGGTACAATGGTTTGCTTCTGCCATGGAGTCTGAGTTTGAAATGTCTATGATAGGTGAACTGTCATTTTTTATTGGTGTGTGAATTACTCAGAGGTATGAGGGGATGTTCATTTCTCAAGAAAAATATCTAAGAGAAATGTTGAAAAGGTTTCAAATGGAAGATTTTAAACCTGTGGGCACACCTATGGTTACTAGATGCAAATTAAGAAAGGATGATGGCTCACTTGATGTTGATCAAAGTTCATATAGGTCAATGATACGAAGCCTATTGTACATCAAAACATCTCACCCAAACATAATGCATGTTGTTGGAATGGTAGGAAGATATCAGTCTGCACCTAAAAAGAGTCATTTTCTAGCTGTCAAAAGGATATTCAGATATTTGAAAGAAACAATGAACTATGGCCTATGGTATCCTAAGAATCAGAATTTTCAATTATCAGTCTACTCAGATGTTGATTGGGATAACTGCATGGATGAAAGGAAAATCACGAGTGGAGGTGTGTTCTTCTTAGGAGATTCTCTAGTAGCATGGTTGAGTAAAAAGCAAGGTTCCATTTCTTTGTCAACTACAGAGGTAGAGTACATTGCAGCTACTACCTGTTGCACTCAGGTATTATGGATGATTCAAACACTTGCAGACTTGGAGGTAAAATACGCTGCACTGATCCCAATTCATTGTGATAACACTAGTGCCATCAGTGTGTCCAAGAATCCTGTATTCCACTCCAAGACCAAGCATATTCCCATAAAATACCATTTTTTGAGAGAGCATGTCATCAATTAGATTGTTCAGGTCAATTACATTCCAACCACAAAACAAATTGTAGACATCTTTACTAAACCCCTAGATAAGACACCATTTGAATATCTTCGAAAGAAGTTGGGTGTCATCCCATATCACACCTAAGAGAGTCCATCCTGTTAGGGGGAGTTTGTATTGATTGAATATCCGATACCTCCGAAAAATACTGCAACAGCTCAGGGGGACCATGTTTTCTTTGACATTGATGTCAAAGGGGGAGAAAATAACAGGTATGGGTGCCTTTGTTGCCATCAGTGCCAAAGGGGCAGATAGTTGGCATGTTTTACAGGTAGCTTATGCTTGTCATTCATGGCAAGTACAACAACGATGATGGCTTGAGTATAGGTATAATGTGCCAGGTGGGCATCAGAAGTATTTTGGGAAGATGCAGTAGATAAAGCTCGTGAAGACTAGAAGAGATAGTGCAGAGGTGCACGCAGAGTGCAGTGTATGTGTGTTTGTCATTGATGGAAAAGATCACGACCAACAGCACAACGATGATCACATGGAAATATCAGAAGCTAAATTCCATTTCGGGTATCAGAAACAAAGACTCCATTTTGGAGTTTCAGATACCAGGAGTTAGAGGAGTCAAGAGTCAAGACTCTTCATCACAGGAGTCCCGAAGTGCCAAATTGCGAAACGCCGAAAATTCTGAAACAGGCACATCAACCAAAGTTTCAGATATCGAGAGTTGGAGGATTCAAGAGTTGAGACTCTTCATCACAGGAGTACCAAAGTGCCGAAATGCGAAACACCAAAAATCCCGAAACAAGCACATCAATCAGTGTTTCGAATACCGGGAGTTGGAGGAGTCAAGAGTCAAGAATCTTCATCACAGGAGTCCCGAAGTGCTGAAATGTGAAACACCGAAAATCCTGAAACAAGCACATCAACCGAAGTTTTGGATACAGGGAGTTGGAGGAGTCAAGAGTCGAGACTCTTCATCACAGGAGTCCCGAAGTACCGAAATGCGAAATGTCGAAAATCCCGAAACAAGCACATCAACCGGAGTTTCGGATATCAGAAGTTGGAGGAGTCAAGAGTCGAGACTCTTCATCACAGGAGTCCCTAAGTGCCAAAATGAGAAACACCGAAAATATAGAAACATGCACATCAATCAGAGTTTCGGATACTGGTTGTTGGAGGAGTCAAGAGTCGAGACTCTTCATCACAGGAGTCTCGAAGTGCCAAAATGTGAAATTGTAAAAGCATTGTATGGATAAGTTCTTGGTCACAGCCGGCGGTCACATCATCGAAGAGCTGCAGAGAATATCTTGAAGAGACAAGCTCCATTTTGGAGGTTGGGACATGGAGAATCGAGACGACTCATCACAGAATCCCCGAAACACGAAATGAAAAATGCGTGTTCAGAATTGGCCCCTGGTCATAACTTATGGTCACATCGATGAAGGCTCAAGGGAGGAGGTAGCATGAAGCTAATATCCATTTCGGAGATCGCGACTTGGAGAGACGAGATGCCTCACCACAGGAATGTCGAAATACCGAAATGTCGAATTGCGAAATGGCGAAATAAGCGTGAGACCCACCATTTATGATCCAACGGTGCAAGTTATTCAGGAATATGATTGAAGGGCTATTTTTTCTCATCTTAGTTAATAGATCAGTGGTGATTTAGTTGTTGATGTGGTTTTTGGAGGTTCACAGTGTAACTACTAGAAACGACTGATTGTTTCTACCAGAGGACTCGAAGAGACTTCATGGTGATCGCCAGAGAAGATGAAGAGTCTCAAGGAAACTGCCAGTGGAATGAAGACTGTTCATAGAGGTGATTAACAGATGGAAGAGCGTTGAAGCCTGTAACTACAACAGAGAGGATGAGCTCGACCGTGACATAGAAGACAAAGAGTCTTGATTGCTAGAGAGGCTAAGGAATCTCAGCATAACACCCAGTGATGATGAACGCATGGGCATAACCACCAGAAAAGATGAGGAATAGACATGATGATGAGGTAGAGGACTTGACACGCGTAGAACATGCAGAATAGAGAGAGTGCGTGGATGCTTGAGCGAGCAAAGTAGAGAAAAAATTGAAGTGGCAGTGAACAACCTGATGATAAGAAGCATGGCACGTTGAAGAGCATGCAGAGGCACTGTGCATGGAGGATGAAGAAGGTGCACAGATAGTATAAATACGCAAAACAGAGAAGAGATGGGGGTTGTTGTTGAGAGGGATTTATCCGCGTAGAAGGAGGCATAGTGTAGCAACCGAAATGCACAGAAGAGGAATGGTGCATTGAAGGGACATGGTGCATAGAGCATAAAAGGAAGAAGAACATAAAGCGTAAGGGGAGTGTGCAGGAAGACACTGATGCAGGTAGAGCAAAGAAAAGTAGCAGAACAATGATAATACCAGTAAGCCATTGATAAATATTGTATCACTGTGATCAAATTATATATAGAAAACTTTATATTTAAGGGTGGTTGCGAGGTTCTAGGGAGGGTTGTTGTCCTCATAGGTTCAAGTGGGTTCTTGAACACAGGGAGTTGTAGCTTCCATCTGGTTGCAGCCAGAAAAACTAGGGTGGTAGGGTGGTGCAAGGGAGAACATTGGTTCTCTGATATACAAGTCGGTGCCTGTGTAAATGGAATTTGGTGCTTCCATCCAGTTGGTGTTGGAACTCTTAGGGAGTTAGTGCTTCCTTCTAGTGGGTGCTAGAGAAACCAGGGAATCGGTGCTTCCTTCTAGTGGGTGCTAGAGAATCTAGAGAGTTGGTGCTCTCAGCATGTAGTAGCTTGCAAAATAGAGGTTGTAGCCTCATTATGAGTTAGTGCTCATAAGTATGATAATGTACAGAATGTAGAGATTACTTATCATATAAAGAAGAATATGTTTTTACCCTTTATGGTTTTCCTCGGGAAATATATGTCTCTATATATTTCATATGTGTGAATGATGTTGAATGTTCTATTGCTTACTTTCCTGCATTATTGTGATTGACATTAAGTGTTCTGCAAAGATTTTAAAATAATCATAATTGATTAAGCACGGTAAAAACTGATTCACCCCCCCCCCACCATTAGTTGTCCAACACTCCACCAAGTCCTTCTTTGCATGCATTAATGAAAACCGTGAAATATTCATTTGGATATGCAATCCTCAGAATTGGAGCACTGGTTAACAACTTCTTCAATTGCTGGAAGCTCTTCTCACATTTCGTTGTCCATTGAAACTTCATCCCCTTCCTTTGCAAGGAAGTGATTGGGTGACCAATCCTCAAAAACCCTGCAATAAATCTCCTGTAGTAGCTAGCTAGATCCATAAAGAATCTGACTTCTATCAAATTCTTAGGTTCTATCCACCCTTTAATGTCCTCAATCTTTTCAGGGTTTATTGCTATTGTTTCTTTGGATATGATATTCCCCAAATAATGGATTCAATTTTCACAAAATGAGCACTTTCTCAATTTGGAATACAATTGGTGCTCTCTTAGAACATGTAACACCATCCTCAAGTGTTTCTCATGCTCTTCTTCTGACTTGGAATATACAAGGATGTCATCCAAGAATACAATGAAAAACTTGTCTAAATATCCCCGAAAAACACCATTCATTAAGAACATGAAAACAACTGGTTCATTTGATAACCCAAATGGCACCACTGTGAAATCATAATGACCATACCTTTTCCTGAAGTCAATCTTGTTGATGTCTTCATATCCAATCCTTACTTGATGGTATCCCGATTCGAGATCAATCTTTGAGAAATCTTTGCATCGTTTAACTCATCAAAGAGATCATCGATCCTTGGAAAAGGATACTTTTTCTTTATAGTCACTTTGTTCAATTGTCTGAAATTGATGCACAATCTTAATGTCCCATATTTATTCTTCACCAATAAAACTGGCGCACCCCAAGGTGAGACACTTGGGTTTATATACCCCTTCTTCACAAGTTCTTCAAGCTACATTTGCATCTCCTTCAGTTCTGGTGTACTCATTATGTAGGGAGTCTTGGATACTAGAGTTTCTCCTGACATTATATTTATAGATAAATCAATATTTATCTTTGGTGGTAGTCCTGGTATCTACTTAAACACATCCTCAAACTCTTTGAGGACTGCATGATCCTCCATATTTGGCACCTTATCCTTAGGCGCTTCCTCCATATGGTCAGAAAATATTTGGAAACCCTTTTTATAACACTTCTTTAGCTGCATTGTTGAGATCTCTCGGATAGTAACTGCCCTCGAAATTCCTTGGATTGTTTTTGAGTTCCCTTCCTCATTTAGGCAAGTTCCTTGTTATGAAAGTCTAGGACAACATGGTGTTGTTCCAACAAATCAATACCGATTATATAGTCATATGTACCTAATGGAAAGATGTTCAAATATGCCTTGGTACTTAGCCCATTCATTTCCACTCGACATGATTTAACCAGCTCAACCACTTTTCTCTTGGCTCCTATAGCCAGTTGTACCAGCCAATAATTCTCATTCTTGCTTCTTGGAAAAATAAATCTTTCCACAACTTTAGGATCTATGTAACTATGACTAGCTCCTCAGACTATCAAAATAGTAAAGGCATGGTTATTGATCATACCTTCAACTTCAATCATGTGTGATTGAAAATTTTCTTGCTTGTTGTCGAGGGATGCATATATCCTTGGACACTTCTTCTCATGTCCTCCAATGTTTCTGCTTGTTGTACATTGTGGAAAACTCTCACTTTGTCACTTTTGTGAGGAAAATATCTATACTTGTGGTCTCCTTTACAATCCCAACATTGAATGGGTGTCTTCCTTGGCCTTGGCCCACCTACCTCATCCATTCTATGCTCTCTAAAATATGTCTATCCTTGAGGAATGTTTCTGAAAAAGGGTGGCTTGTTCCCCTTCTACCTATGTTTCTTCTTAAACTTCTTCTTGTCCTCCCAAGCCTTCTGGAAACTAGGATTTCCTTTTTACTGATCATATAAGATTTTTTCTCTCCTTATGGTTTCTTCCAGAGTCTTCGGATCATCATATTGGATTTTATCACTTATGAAAGACGAAATCCCACTCAGGTACTTGTGAATATTCATTGTCTCATCCTTGATGAAGGAGACATACTTCAACAGCTCTAAGAATCTCCTTTCAGATTCATCAATATTCATGTTGGCCAGTTTAAGTTCAAAGAACTCTTTAATATTTGTATCATAATATATATTGGTGAGGCATTTCTTCTCAAAATCCCTCTTGAATTCCTTCCAAGTGAATTTTTTCTCTCTCATGTGTTGCACTTGCACAAGTTGATCCCACCACATTCATTCCTTTCCTTTCAGCTGATAGATAGCAATTATTCCTTCTGCATGAGAGGAATAATTATGCAGTTGGAAGTATTTCCTCATGCCTAGCACCCATGTCTCAGCATATTCATCATTCTTGTCCTCACCATCAAACGTAGGAGGTTTGATCTTAATCATTTCTCCTTTCAATTCATCACCCCATACCTCCTATGCTTCCTAACAGGGGATGGACTTGTGATGTTGTGTTCTCTCCTGTTGGAATGCCTTTGGGAGTGATGGCGGTGTCTAGTACCACTCCTTGATATTCCTTTCCCCTTAGGGGTCCCGTGTAATCCAAATTTTATGAGCAGAACAAAATGAATACATATTATTAAAATATGCTTAACATAAAATAACAAAGATACCGTAAAATTGGTTTTCTATTCAATAAGGAAATAAGTTGAAACAGTAAAATGCAGCGGAAAACAAGCTTGCTAGAATGGTGGTGGCTTATCTCTAAGAAGAGATGTGAAGAATGTGCTCATTCAAAAGAAGATGATTACAATGAGGCACTGAAGGAATTTTACAATAAACAGGAATGTCAAAATCCCTAAACATCCAAAAACCTAACCCTAGGAGATGAAGCGCCAAAAGTCATGTCGGCCCCGTTTGGGTAAGTTAGTACATCAACTTTCTGTGGTCATAACTTTTGCATAAGATATTCGTTTTAGGCGCACGATATCCTGTTGGAAAGGTATATCCTAGGAATACACATTTTCTACTATGGAAATCCCTAAAAACATTGTTTATGGCCTCAAAATGGCCCCACAAGTTAGGGTCCCAAAAACTAGGAAAACAATTGACAAACTAGAAAACTGCCAAAATGGACCAGTTGGAATAGGTGGGAGGCCACCAAAATACATATGGATCAATCCCCCCCCCTAGGAAGCAATGTTATCCATTACATTGAGTTCCCCCATCATATGAGGAAATTTCTACTGAATTTGGCCCCAGGTGAGCTACTTGCCTTGGTGTAGGAGTTGCCCTACTTTGACAACTCGATAAAGTTGGATCCTTTGTTGCTGGGTGCCCTTGATATGTGTGGCCAAAATATGATCAATGGATTCTTGTTGCATGCAGTTAGGGTTGATCTCTCTTGGTGTTAACTACTATGCTATCTCTGAGGTTTCCAATAATGGTGGGAAATATGGTCGAAGGAGAGCCACATTGAAGACTGGGTGTAGGCCAAGGAAAGGTGGAATGTTGAGAAAAAGAGAATTGTCACCCAAATCCTTGGTGATGGTGTATGGCCCATAATAGAGTGGGATAATCTTTCGATGGGGCCCTGTAAGGCATTCTTTCTACAAGTGCAACCAAACTTTTTCGCCCACCTGAAACTTATGTGGCCCCAATGTTGATCATGGCACTACTTGTACTTGGCATTGGACTTTTGTAAAATATCCTGAACCTATTGGCGGATGTGATGGATCCAATGAATGAAACAGGTGCCTTTGTCAACTTCTGATGGAGCAAGATACGATTCAGCCGAGGTGGTTGACAGGGGTAGTGAAACATCCATGGGGCACAATGGTTTGAATCCCAACCCCACCTGAAAGGGTCTGTGGCCAGTTGAACAATGCAGGTCTCGGTTGTAGCTATATTGGACATAAGGAAGAATATCATCCCATGTGCGGGGGTTCTTGGAATTGTACATGTGCAGGATATGTACGATCATATGATTGATGACCTCAGTTTGGCCATTTGTCTGGGGGTGGAAGGCAATGGATTTAGTGAGCTTGGTATCCAGCAATGAACAAAGGCTCGAACAGAATGTGATGAGGAACCGACTATCCCGATCTGAGACAATGGTTTGTGGGATCCCAAATTTTACCTAGATGCATTCAAATAAGAGCTTGGTAATGGCCTCTACAGTGATGTTCTTCTTGCAGGAAGACAAAATCACCATCTTGGAAAAGCAATCAACAACCACAAAAAAATAGTCATTACCCCTCTTGGTGGATGCGAGGTCGGACATGTAATCTATTGAGATGGATTCCCATGGCTTGTCAAGAGTAGGCATAGGGGTTTACATGCCCTATTTCTTAGTGGTCGGTTTGGAAATAACACATGCAGTGTAGAACCTGATATACTTGTCGACATCCTGTCAAAGTTTCACCAGTAGAAATGTTTTTGCAACACTACCACTGTCATTTCAACACCAAAGTGTCCTTCCACCCGACTGTAGTGATATTCCCAAATCAGCTTTGCATGCTCACTTGATGGAACGCAGAGATGACACAGACGACACAACATCTTGTCCTAAAGATTGAAATTAGAGACCATTAAGTTTTCTCCCAACATTTGGTAGGTTGTGGAGAAGTCAAAGTCTGTCTCATAGAGGTGGGGCCATCCGGAGGTCTCATGGCCGCAAGATTCTAGCACTATGTTGGGTGTCATGAATGGAGGTTGGCTGAGGCAATTAACAACTCGATTGGTACTTCCTATTTTATACTTGATGTTGAGGTGGAACTTCTATAAGTATGTGGACCACTTCTGATGGCGGTAATTCTGCAATTTTTCTTGGGCCTGCATGAACTATAGTGGCTTGTGATCAGTGTGGATGATTGTCTCCTTCACCAGAATGTAATGTCTCCACTGGAGGTAGAATTGTACAATGGAGTACATTTATTTGTCATAAGTAGGGTACTTACGAACAACATCTAATAGTGTCTCAGTATGATATTCCATGAGGTGGTCATGTTGAGTGAGAACGACGCCCACAACATAGTCTAAAGCATATTTCTTGATCTCAAAGGGATGTTGTAGGTCTGGTAATGAAATTACTGGGGATGAGCACAAACGTTGCTTCAAGTCATCGAAGTCTTGTTGTTGGGACAGGACCCACACAAATTTTTCCTTACTGCAACCCCTGGTTACTTGGCTAAGGACCCATGCGATATGAGAGAATCCCAACATGAACTTGCGATAGAAATTGGCGAGGCCCAATAATCTTTGAAGCTCAGTGAGTGTGGTTCAAGATGGCCAGTCACGGATGACCTGAATCTTGGCTAGATCCACATGCACACCATGTTGATCAACGATCTAGCCTATGTAATGGACCTTGTCCATGCCGAAGGAGCATTTTTTCAAGTTTTCATATAGTTTGTGTTGCTGCAGGGTGTGTAGAACCTATTGAATATGTTGCAAGTGTTATGCCCAAGTCTTGTTGTAGATGAGGATGTCATCGAGATACACCACTTCAAAATAATCGATGAAAGGTCACATGATATCTTCCATCATCCTCATTAAATTTGTTGGAGCATTTTTCAAACCAAAGGGCATGACCAACCATTCAAAAAGACCTTCTTTTGACTTGAAGGCATTCTTCCATACATATGTATGTTCTATTGGGACCTGTTGGTATCTAGACTTCAAATCAATCTTACTGAATTATTTGACCCCCGTGAGATGATCAAGGAGGTCTTTGATTCGAGGAATCAGGTAGCGATTCGAGACTAAGATTTTATTTAGGGACCGATAATCAATGCAGAGTCGACAGGTCCCATATTTATTCTGCACTAGTATGATTGGGCTCCCACAAGGAGATGAGATGGGATGGATGTGCCCATTGTGGAGTAGTTCTTGGATCTGCCTCTTCATCTCCTCATTTTATAACAGAGAGCAATAGTAGATCGACCCATTGGGTAGTGGTGCACCTGGGGTTATATCGATGGGATGCTTGACCTAGAAACGCAGAGGTACCCCAGTAGGAGATGAGAAGATATTTGAGTATTCTTCCACGACCTTATCCACTTTCTTTTGTTGTGTGGAGAGATCGGTCGCGGAGGTCTTGGATGTGGCTTTGATCTTTCGCTAACTTTGATAGAGAATCACGAAGAAGACACATTTCTCGGTCTAAGATATTACCTTCCTGAATTGCATGGCAGAGATCAAGGAAATAGCACTAGGAGGGACTGCCTCGAGTATCTTGTACAATTTCCTGTTCAAAGTAATAATAACACTATGAGGCATAGAATCATATACAACATGAAGTTTCCATAAATAAGGTTGGCCCAAAAGAAAATTATAAACTTTGAGAGGAGCAACATCACACAATACCTCATCTTCAAAGGGCTTGATGTCATATGACAGTTGACACTGTTGCCTGACGCGAAGATCACTTCCTTGGCAGAGCCATACAATGGTGTAGGGATATGGGTGCGGTGTTGTCGGCAGGGATAGCTGATTGATGATCTCTATTGAGATGAGGTTATTTTGGATACCACTATCAACGATGAAGTGCAGCAAGGTGCCTTTTACCCACATCTGCGAATGGAAAAGGTGCTCTCCTTATTTTGGCTCATCTGGTTCACAAGGCTGGAGCTTGGTGGTAGCAACGGTGGCACGGGGTTCTACGTCAATGATCTGTCTTCCCATTTCTGGTTCTGACTCGGAGTTATAACACACATCTGATTCAGAGGCTTTCAGTTTGGCCACCAGCAACTACTTTGAGTGGAAATCAATAGTGTTATGCCAAGGGCTCTTATGGAAGTCACACCACTTCCCGTTATCCTTCTTTGTCTTTCTAGTGTCCTTCTTTGCTTGCGGCTTGGAATAGTTGTCCTGATAATGCCCATATTTTCTCTATCCTTTATTCTATAGGTTGGTGCCACCCTTTCCTATTTTTTGTTGCGAGGGGTTCCCATGCCCAAATTTTCACGTCTTTTGTTTGAGGTTCTCCTTAATTTTGATAGCATATCGATAGGTCGTGCCCAAGGAAATGATGTCCAGAAATTCCATTCCAGTCTGGATGTATCTATGTAGAGCACCACGATACTTGATCACCATATGTCGCTCTGAATATTTGATACCCATCTTGGTGCACAGGGTATGGAAGATATTTGTGAAATATGGCACTGCTTAATCTCTTTCTTACCGTAGTGTGGTCCATTTGGTATACAAGTCATCATAACTTCTGACATGGAAGTATTGTTCATTAACAACATCCTTGAAGGAGTCCCAGGTGGCCACGACTGTAAATAAAGAGGGTTCCATTGTTTCCTTTTTCTCACAGAAAGTTTCCCACCAATATTTGACATGGCGAACAACTTTGAGGAGCGCAAAAGTAATTTTTTCTCTATTTGAAAAGTTATGGACAAAAAAATACCCTTCTAGTAGATTCAACCACTTGTCTACAACATCTGCTTCTATCTTACCTTCAAATATAGGAATATCGAAGTTGATTTGTACCTAGAAGGGGACAACATCTCCACTCAGGGAATATGCGTCGCCTGTTTGTAGCCGCAGAAGGATTTGCGCAAAACTATCCATCAATAAGGAAATAAGATGAAACTGTAAAATGTAGTGGAAAATAAGCTTGTTGGAATGGCAATGGCTTATCTCTGAAAAGAGATGTGATGGTTGGGCTCCTTTGCAAGAAGATTATTACAATGAGGCTCTACAGGCCTTTTTACAATAAACAGGAATTCCCAAAACCCTATACATCCAAAAACCTAACCCTAGGAGATGAAGTGCCAAAAGTCATGTGAGTCCTGTTTGGGTAAGTTAGTACATCAACTTCCCAGGGTCGTAACTTTTTCATACGATATTTGTTTTAGGTAGACGATAGACCGTTGGAAAGGTCTATCCGAGGAATACACATTTTTCTACTAGTTATCTAAGCTTATTTCCAACTATGGAGAGCCCTAAAAACTTTGTTTAGGGCCTCAAAATGGCCCCGCAATTTAGGGACCCGAAAACTAGGAAAAAAACTGTCAAACTGGAAAACTACCAAAACAAACCAGTTGGAATAAATGGGAGGCTACCAAAATCCATCTAGATCAATCCTACCCCCTTAGGAAGAAATGGTCTCCATTGTGTTGAGTTCCCCCATCAGATGAGGAAATTTCTGTTGAATTTGGCCCCGGGTGAGCCACTTGCCTTGGTGCAGTAGTTTCCCTGCTTTGACAACTCGGTAAAGTTAGATCCTTTGTTGTCGGGTGCCCTTCTTCTGTGTGTCCAAAATATGATCATTTGATTCATGTTGCATGCAGTGAGGGTTGATATCTCTTGGTGCAACTGATCTGCTATCTCTAAGGTATCCAATAATGGTGGGAAATATGGTCGAAGGAGAGCCACGTTGAAGACTAAGTGCAGGCCAAGGAAAGGGGGAATGTTGAGTGAAAAAGCATTGTCACCCATAGTCTTGTTGATGGTGTATGGCCCATACCAGAGTGGGTGAAGCTTTCGATGGGGACCTATAAGGCATTCTTTCTTAAAGTGCAACCAAATTTTGTCACCCACCTGAAACTTATGTGGCACACGGTGTTGATCATGGTGCTGCTTGTACTTGGCATTGGACTTTTGTAAAATATCCTGAACCTATTGGCAGATGTGATGGATCCGTTGAATGAACTGGGTGGATTTTTTAGCTTCCGGTGGAGCAGGAGATGATTCGGTCGAGGTGGTTTCCATAGGTAGTGCAACATCCATGGGGCCCAATGGCTGGAGTCCCAACCCCACCTCAAAGGGGTTGTGGCTAGTTGAGCTATGCAGGGCTCATTTTTAGCTATGATGGACATAGGTAAGACTCTCATCCCATGTGTGGGGGTGATTGGAATTGTACATGCGCAAGATATTTACAATCATCCGATTGACGACCTCATTTTGGCCATCTATCTGGGGGTGGAAGGTAGTGGATTTGGTGAGCTTAGTATCCAGTAGTGACCAGAGGCTCGACCAGAATGTGTTGAGGAACCGACTGTCCTGATCTGAGACAATCATTTGTGGGATCCCAAAGTGTAGCTAGACACGCTCAAAGAAGAGCTTGGCAATGGCCTCTGCAGTGATGTTCTTCTTGCAAGCAGTCAGAATCGCCATCTTGGAAAAGTGATCAACAACCAAAAAATCACAGTCATTTCCCCTCTTGGTGGACGGGAGGACTGACATTTAGTCCATTGAGATGGATTCCCATGACTTGTCAGGAGTAGGCAAAGGGGTGTACAAGCCCTATTTATTAGTGATCAATTTTGAAATAGAACAAGCGGTGCAGGACCTGATATACTTGTCGACATCCTGTTAAAATTTCGACCAATAGAAATGTTTTTGAAACACTACCATTGTGTTTTTGATGCCAAAGTGTCCTTCCACATGACTGCAGTGAGCTTCCCAAATCATCTTCACGTGCTCACTTGATGGAACGCAGAGATGGCCCAGACGACACAAAATCCCATCCTGAAGATGGAAATTATCGACCACTGAGTTTTCTCCCAACATTTGGTAGTGTAAGTTTTAAACCTCTGAAGTAAAGCAATGCATATAGATTTTTAAGAAAAACAAAATTTAATCAATGGTTCATACACAGAGTACACAAAGATTTTATATTGGAAACCCTCAACCAGGAAAAGCTTTCTTATATTCATTATATTGAATTTCACCATTCACCATACAATATATACAATGTTTTTAGGTATTCCGTAGATACCAAAACCCTAATCCCTTAAGCCGAGATTAATTTACAAAACTACTAAAAATAGCAAAACCACCCAAAAAAAAAAATCGGGGTGCTGCCCCGGGCTACCACCCATTGCCAAACACTGCGCATAACCAGGGGGGGGCATACCTACCCCCCCCCTGGGACCCCCTAGGAAAGCGCCCAGCGCACACGGCACAAACATAGCACTAGTGCGAGGGATTGTCAGACGCAGTTGTCATATCTGACGCACCCACACACACACATGCAAAGAATATAACACATACCCAATAGGTAGGTGGTGGAGAAGTCAAGTTTTGTCTCATAGAGGTGGGGACATCTAGAGGTCTCATGGCCGCAAGAGTCTAGCACCGTGGTGAGTGTCGCGACTGGAGGTCGGTTGAGGAAATCAACAACTTGGTTGGTACTTTCTATTTTATACTTGATGTTGAGGTGGAACTGTTGTAAGTATGTGGACCACTTCTGATGGAGGTCATTCTACAATTTTCCTTGGGTCTGCATGAACTGTATTGGCTTGTGATCAGTGTGGATGATTGTCTCATTCCCCATAATTTAATGTCTCCACTGGCGATAGGCTTTCACAATGGAGTACATTTCTCTGTCGTAAGTAGGGTACTTACAGAAAACATCTTATAGTGTCTCACTATGATACGCCATGGGGTGATCGTGTTGAGTGAGAACAACACCCACAACATATTCTGAAGCATCTGTCTCGATCTCAAAGGGATGTTGTCAGTCCAGTAATGAAAGTGTTGGGGATGAGCACAAATGTTGCTTCAAGTCATTGAAGGCTCCACACAAATTTTTCCTTACTGCCACCCCTGGTTACTTGGATGAGGGGCCATGCGATATGAGAGAATCAAAACACCAACCTGTGATAGAAATTGGCTAGGCCCAAGAAGCTATGAATCTCAGTGAGTGTGGTTGGGGATAGAATGTCACGGATGAACTGGATACTGGCTGGATCCACATGCACACCATGATTATCAATGATGTAGCCTAATTAATGGACCATTTCCATGCCAAAGGAGCATTTTTCCAAGTTTTCATATAGTTTGTGTTGCCGCAGGGTCTGCAGAACCTATTGAATATGCTACAAGTGTTCCACCCAATTCTTGTTATAGATGAGGATGTCATAGAGATACACCGCTTCAAAAGTACTCATGAAAGGTCATAGGATATCTTCCATCATCCTCATAAAATTTTCTGGAGCATTTGTTAAACAAAAAGGCGTGACCAACCATTCAAAAAGACCTTCTTTTGACTTGAAGGTGGTCTTCCATACATCTGTATTCTCTTTTGGGACTTGGTTGTAGCCAAACTTCAGATCAATCTTACTAAAGTATTTGTCCCCTATGAGATGATCAAGGAGGTCATTGATTCGGGGAATCGAGTACCGGTTCCAGACTATGATTTTATTCAGGGAACGATAATCAATGCAGATTCGCTAGGTCCTGTCTTTCTTCTGAACCAGTATGATTGGGCTCCCACAAGGCGATGAGCTAGGAATGATGTGCCCCTTGTGGAGTAGTTCTTGTATTTTCCTCTTGATCTCCTGTTTTCTAATAGAGAGTGATGGTAGACCATCCCATTGGGTGGTGGTGCACCTGGGGTCAAATCAATGGGATGCTTAACCTAGCAGTGCAGATGTACCCTGGTAGAAGAGGAGAAGATATTTGAGTATTCTTACACGACCTTATCCACTTGCTTCTATTCTTTAGAGATATCGGTCACATAGGTATTGGATGTGGCTGCGATCTTTCGCTTACTCTGAGAGCGAATCACGAAGAAGACAAATTTCCTGGTCTGAGAGATGACCTTCTTGCATTTCTTGGCAGAGATCAAGGAAATAACACTAGGAGGGGTTGTCTTGGGTATCCTCTACAATTTCCTGTTCAAAGTAATAATAACACTACGAGGCCTAGACTCATATACAACATGATGTTTCCATAAATAAGGTTGTCTCAAAGAAACATTACAAAATTTGAGAGGAGCAACATCACACAATACCTTGTATTTGAAGGGCTTGATGTCATACGACAGTCGACACAGTTGGCTGGCGCAGATATCTCTTCCTTGGTGATATTGTATTCTAAATCCTTAGGTGTATATTCTACTCTGAATAAGTGTGCATCTGGGAGGTCATTGTCTATGCCTGTTGGATCTTCTCCTATTTCTAGTCATGACAGGTCATCAGATTGAATGTTCTTTTTCCCTGGTCGAATGATTACATCAAATTCAAATTTTTGAAATAATAGTAACCACTAACAGATATTTCCTTGATGGATTGGCTTATTGACTAAGTATTTCAATGCTTGATGCTCTACAAAAAAATTAAAAGGGTTTTCCAATAAATAATGACAGAAATTTTGTAGTTTGAAAATCATTGATAAGGATTCTCGTTCTGTGGTCGAAAAGTTTATTTTACATTATTCATATTATGACTTGCATATTCATTTGGGTGATCCATTTTGTGATCATATGGTTGAGCTATAGCCGACTCAATAGCTACTCTCGATGCATCGACATGGACATGAAACTTTATCGACCATTCTGGAAATTTGAGAATAGGTGCTTCGACCAACTTCTTCTTTAGAAATTTGAAGGATTCTTGGCAGTCTTGGCTCCATTTGAATTCAACATATTTTCATAGAAGCTCGTCCATTTGGAAGGTGATGTCTAAGTAGTGGCGTATAAACTTCCTATAGTAGCCAGTATGACCTAATATAATTTTGATCTATTTTTTATTTACGGGGGGTTTTAGATCAAAGATAATATTTATTTTAGCTATATCAACCTCCACTCCATATTTGCATACCACATGTCCTAGAAATATTCCAATAGGTGTTGCGAATATGCATTTTGGATGTTAAGTGATAGTTGAATATGTCTGCAACATTCTAACATAAGTCGAAGCCATTGTATGTGATTTTTGGGTAGACTATAGATTGTCCAATCGTTGAAGTATACAACCATGGTTTTGTAGATGTACTCTTGGAATGATTTGACCACTCTTTCTGAAAAAACTGTTGGCGCGTTCTTTAGTCCGAATGACATGACTCTGTAGGGGAAAGATCCAAATTATGATACAATTTTTTTTTCCTGATCTTCTTTTGCGATTGGAACCTGGTTATATCCTAAAAATTCAACATTAAATGAATAACATTCATGACCAATGACTTCATTTATGATTTCATCAACAAAAGGGGTGGGGAACGGATCTGACACAGTCTATTTGTTCATTCCCCGAAAATTGACACAAATTCTTAACTTATTTGGATCATGCTTATTTGGTTGTACGACCATCAGACTCGCCCATTCTTCTTTGTCGATAGGACAAATAATTATTGCTTGTAACATTCCTTCGATCTCCTTTTTAACTATTGGTCAGTACTTATGTGCTAACTTGTATGGTCTCTTTTTAATTGGTTTTGATCCTAGGATCAGTTCAATCTTCATTTAACATGTTTCCTCTACAAGTCCTTTCAAGTCCTTATAGTCTCATGCAAAAACATCTTGGTACTCTTTTAATCTTAAGAGGTCACAGGTTCAAATCCAAAGGGGGGTAGGGTATGTATACTTTCGTAGACTTTACCAGTCAAATCGTTGGGCGGAGTGGGATCCCTTGTCCCAGAAACAAGGGGGTCTCATACACTAATTTGGTGTGTTGGCTTGGTCGTGACCTTAAAAATAGATTATTATTATTATTATTAATAGACTGACTATGTCGGTTTTTTGCTTATCAGACCAATAATCACCTACTCTCACCATTTTTGGTCGGTCATCATTTGATATGTCAAATTATTTCATTCTTATTTCTACATCCATCCATTTTGGTGGCTTTGCTTCGTCGAGATGGGGTTCTTCTTCTTCACTTTTCGTAAAGATTTTTGCGAAATTGAGTTGTTCTGTGTCTTTGTGTTTTGTTGCTATGCTTAATAATTATTTCACATGATTTTGTAATGCTAGATGGTATTTATTTCATTTGATGCTCTGTCCTAGCCATTTTGTATTATCCATATCAATCCTTCAAGCAATCGAGATTTCCTTGTTTTCTACCAACACAAAGTTGCATGTCGATGTCGATCCTTCATCGACCGCCATATTTTATTTTTATTTCTGTTGAGCTGGTGAAGGACTTTCTAAAAATATTTTTATTTGGTTTGCTGCATCTTTCAAGTGCTCCTCTACGGGATTAAATTCTAATTCTTGGACAACATTTCTTTTGATTTCAGCCTAGTTGGAGGTGTGATCGCATGCTTCTTCAATTTTGTAACATTTTCTTGGTATTTCATCTAATGTACTTAGGAACATATGGGGCCATACCCTTACATCCTTGTATCGAATTCTTTACCATTCACTTTCATATGGGTCCAGTCGTTTGATGACCTGTGCTGAGATGAGGTTATTCTAGTTATCACTATCAACATTAAAGTGCAGCAGGGTGCCTTTTACCGACATCTATGAATGGAAAAGGCGCTCGCCTTCTTCTGGCTTGTCTGATTCACCAGGCTAGAGCTTGGTGGTAGCAATGGTGGCACCAGGTTCCATGTCAATGATTTGTCTTCCAGTTTTTGGTTTTAACTTAGAGTCAGAACCCACATCTGATTCAAAGGCTTTCAGTTCAGCCACCAGCGAGTGCTTTGAGCGAAAATCAACAATGTTATGACAAGGTCTCTTATGGAAGTCGCACCACTTCCTTGTATTCTTCTTTGTCTTTCCAGTGTCCTTCTCTGCTTGCGGCTTGGATTGGTTGTCCTTATACTGCCCATCTTTGCTCTGTCCTTTTTTTTGTAGGTTGGGGCTGCCCTTTCCTGGCTTTTGTTGCGAGGGGTTCCCAAGCCCAAATTGTCGCATATTTTGTTTGAGCTTCTACTCGATTTTGACAGCATATCGATAGGCCGCACCCAAGGACGAGATGTCCAGAAATTTCATTTCGGCCTAGATGTATCTATGTAGAGCACGGTGATACTTGAGCACCAGATGTCACTCTGAATCTTTGATACCCAGCTTGGTGCATAGGGTATGGAAGATATTTGTGAAATCTGGCACTGCTTGGTCTCTTTCTTGCTGTAGTGTGGTCCATTTGGTATACAAGTCGTCATAACTTCTGACAGGGTAGTATTGTTCCTTAATAGCATCCCTAAATAATTCCCAGGTGGTCACGACTATAAATAATGAGGGTTCCTTTGTTTCCCTTTTCTCACAGAAAGTTTCCCACCAATATTTGACATGGGGAATGACTTTGATGAGCGCAAAAGTAATTTTTTGTCTACTTGAAACATTATGGATAGAAAAATACCCTTCTAGTAGATTCAACCACTTGTCTATGGAATCTACGTCTATATGACCTTCAAATATAGGAATATCAAAGTTGATTTGTACCTTGAAGGCGGCGATGCCTCCGCTCGAGGAAGATGTGTCACATGTTCGAAGCCACCGAAAGATTTGCGCAAGACTATCCATCATCTCGCTCCTTTGTTGCGTGAGCGATTCCTTAAGCAACATTTTGAAAGGATCTGATGTCCCGTCATCTTTCTTTTATCCTGCCATGAGAGGTCATTTGGGCGTGTGAAGGCTTTTGTCCTCAAGAGAAACAAGCTAGAGACCCAATTCTTTGTACCCTGACCTCGTTGGGGACATGCATTAAGACAACAAGCAGCAGACCGATATGATACCACTAATTTGGATTTTATGAGAATAACAAAATGAATACATATTATTAAAATATGCTTAACACATAATAACAAAGATACAGTAAAATAACACAGAATAAGCTGAAACTGTAAAATGCAGTGGAAAACAAGCTTGTTGGAATGGTGGCAACTTATCTCTGAGAATAGATGTGGCGGTTGTGCTCATTCATAAGAAGATGGTTACAATGAGGCTCTGAAGCAATTTTTATGATAAACAGGAATGTCAAAAACCCTAGACATCCAAAAACCTAACCCTAGGAGATGAAGCACCAAAAGTCATGTGGGCCTCGTTTGGATAAGTTAGTACATCAACTTCTTGGGGTCGTAACTTTTTCATACGATCTCCGTTTTAGGCGCACTATAGCCCGTTGGAAAGGTCTATCTGGGGAATACACATTTCGATTATGGAGAGCCCTAAAAATGTTCTTTAGGTCCTCAAAACGGCCATGCATGTCAGGGACCTGAAAACTAGGAAAAAACTGTCAAACTGGAAAACTGCCAAAATGAACCAGTTGGAATAGGTGGGAGGCCACCAAAATACATATGGATCACTGTGTCTTCCTTATTTCCTGGAACCACTCTCCTTATCCAAATTCCTTTCAATTTTATATAGGATTTTCATTATCTTCATGTTGAAGTCTTCATGTTGTTCGTTGGCTTTCATAAGCCTTTCAATATCAGCCTTGTGGCTATGGACATTTGTCTGTAATTTTTTGAGGGCCTCAGCCCGATTTATGTCTTCTTCCTTTCCTCCTCCATGTCCATTGGATTTGTTTCCTTCCATGCCCAACTGGACATTCATCCCTATGATTTCAACTTCTTGGATGTAGACTTTCCATGTATCATCCATCCCTCTGCACTTTGGATATAATTCTATTCACTTCTGACAACTGTTAACTCTACAAAAATGTGCAGCCAATAGAACCTTGTCAGATTAATTGATTCATCATTTTATAAAAACATGAACCATTTTGGTTCAATAACGTATCAGACTTCCTTCCTCTAATTTTATGAGTGATTGTCTATTCAATTCAAATTCTGGGTGAACATTTATCTTCTATTGTTCAAGATCTTTCCAATGCTTATTTCCACACTCAATTCTGAGTTTCGAGCGACGAAGAATTGTACTACACGCACGCTGAGAAAAGTCTGTGCGCTCTAGATCCGAGAATTTGTAATTCTTTCCTTATTCAACATGGAAGTTAGAACTAGTGGGAGATTTGATCCCTAAGATGGATAGTTTACATGAATTTACGTTGGTTTCCAAAAAATCACATTTAATAAAGTATATCCAAATCTAAACCAAAGAGATGGTATATAATATATCATATTTACCAAATTCAGAACATTTCCACTTCATTATGAGGGAGATTTGTAATTCTTTCCCTACTCAACATGGAGTAAATTATCTTTAGTAAATTTATCCAAATCTAAACCAAACCAAAGAGATGATGTATAATACAACCTCAGTGGACCTAATGACTAAGAACATGTGTTTTCTCATTGGAAGAAGTTACAGGTTCAAATTGAGAGGGAGTAGGATATGTATATATTTGTAAACTTTAGCAGTCAAATCCTCTCTGCCTTTCATTCACCTTGTGTAGCAAGAGAGAGGGCCAAAACGCAGATAGATAGTCATATTGCATGTTGTTGAAACCAATATAACAACAAATACTAATGGATCCATGGCAAATTGAGATTTTGGGTGAAGTATATTGAGGAATTTTAATGAATTATTTTTGAATTGAAATTCTCGTACTGTACCAAATTCGAACGGTCTAACTATGATGTCTAGTCACTATATGTCACAATTTAAACTTTTTAGAAATTTTGCTCCTCATATTTCGTTTTTCTCTCTGCACCTGCATGGACCGTTATCGAATCCTTATCCATGTCCTGTCGTATACTGTACAATAGCGAGAACGCGGTGTGGTTCACCTCAATCGCACACCCGAAGGGGTCAGAAGCAGAACACAGACAAATAATCCACAATAGTAATTCTATTACTTGATCGAAATGTTTACATATGCCTCTATAAATAGAGGTCTTTAGAAAACTCTTAAGCGTCCAGAAGGTTCTCGGAGCGTTGGTGGATTGTCGGTGGATATGACAATAGAGCTCTCTCGAAGTTGGTGGAAGCTTCGGGTTAGGTAGAAATTAACTTTTTTACAACACTCCCCCTTAATTTCTACCACTAATTACATCAATATTTTCAATGTCCAATGCTTCTCTCAAATATTCAAATTGGTCTTGTGCTCATAGCCTTTGCAAATTGCTCTTTTGATCTGCAATGTCTCCTCCTTAACAAATACATGTCTTGGTTAGGTCTTTATCTGAGTCATGTCATCATCTTCAATTTCTATCCTCATATGGTTGGGCTTCTTTTAATTTGCTACCATTACAATGCTTTGGAACTATCACATCAAGTGGTTTCTACTTGACCACAAACTTTGCTCATTGGTGGTTTTGGTTGACCACGAACCTTGCATGATGGGGAAATTGATTTACACAACACGCACTCACTTGAGTTTCATCATTTTTTCTTCTTCTTTTGTACCTGCAAACAACTTGATCATTGATGTCCATATAAAAAGAGATCCATCTACCGAGATACATGGGTACCATCCGCTGTACTCGCCAGTTCTCTAGGTATCATTTTCACATACATGGTTCATCAATATATTAGATAACATGGTCCCAACAAACTCACACTTTGAGATTACTTAATCTCACAATCCTCCCCTTAATCGAAGATCTAACTTCTCCGATCACCATCAAACTTAGATACGAGTACACCTACCACCCTCATACCTACCTAGTGGTTAATTCCACAGCTTGATGCCACATCCACTCTTTATGCCTAAGAGGGATACACTCTGTATGATCACTCTAATCCATGTAGGCATGTCTTAACAGGGCTTACTAAACACCTGGGGAATATAGCTTGCCTTGCCTATGGCTAAGCTTTACAACTTTGGACCAAAACCTCTAGGGTGTTGGGTACTACCGATCATGCACCCCTTACATCATATATGCATCATTTCATCT
>ML781182.1:454363-467559 GCA_009831015.1 Picea engelmannii | reverse complement strand
TATGCAACCACTTAAATTACATTTATAAACATATAAGTGTTTATGTTGTGTTATTTATGATTATTTTGATGTGAAAAAGATATATGAATGACGTGTTATGTTTTGTTGGGTTTGCATGCATTCATGAATTTATAAATGTTGTATATGCATGGATAAATCAACATGTTGTTTACTATAAGTTTTTATGGGCCTATTTCCCCTTGGTTTTCTGTTATATATATGAGGGAGTTTTTAATTCGATTTTTAGCAGGCTAAGTCATTTTACATAGTGACGAGACTCAACATGGTTGTTGGGTACATTACAGAGTGGTATTAGAGCCGTAGGTTACAACATCAAGCCTTCAAGGGGCTTGCTACAAGACATAATTTCTTGAGTAAAATTATCTTTTTGTTCTTTAGTATGAGAAGTATATAAAGCACTTGAATGTTGAACTTTATGTTGTAAATAGTTTACTAGTTTTTAAGAAACTATCCTTTGAACTTTAACTCTCACCAATCTCTTATTTGGTGATGAAATGACAAATTATTGGATTATTTTATGAGAGTTACATTTCTCACATATGAAGCTTTTACAAATCCAAATGAGAATATGCATTGAGAACATGCTACGACCATTGTGCTTGGAGATCCATTGGCTTTTCCTAGTAACCAAGGATTCGAACTGAGTTGCCAAAATGAAAGGAATTGTTGGTTTGTTGATCTTGGGTTGTTACAGACAATTTTTACACATTGATTTGGGCATGAATACTAAGAGGAAGCAAGGAAAAAGAGTACCAAAGTTGGAGCAAGGAGGATAGATTAATTTAGGAGCACATTGGAGTGTATTATAGTTGGAAATTGAAAAGCAAGGTTGTGAGGCATGAAGAGTAAAATCCTGAGTGAGTTGCGCCGTATCAACATGTGTTTGTTGTTGATTTTACTGGTGGTGTTTCTTGGCAGTGAGTTCCTTTGAGTTCCCAGTAGAGATATTCCTAGCTACCTAAGCTAGAGAGACCCTAATAAATGAATGGGTCACCTGATGGACCGAGAGAAGTGAAGAGGTACATAGTTGAAGGAGAATACCAATGGGTTGTGTGATAAAATGTGAGATGAACCCTTCGCTTGTGGATTCCTATTCCCATATAGGGGGTGACTTGTTGTTGAGATTTAGAACAACAGGTCTATGGTTGGGTGGATCATCATTCCCAAGAAACAAGCAACTGGTTGCACAAGTGTTTTAAAAGATAAGTGTTTATCTATTTCTTGAGTTATTTCATGAGTTTAATTACTCTGCTTAAATGATCTATTGTTGTTGTGAATGAGTTTATTAGATGCATTCAAGAATGATGTAGATGTAGTTCATGATTGTATTAGAATATGGTTAATAATGTGAACTAAATCTTACCTCGTAAACTACAATAATTGAGCCAACAAGAAAAAAAATTGTTTTTAGGTGAATTATGCTTGGTAATGTTTCGAGGACATTACACTAGTGTCCCCTTTGGCTTGATGATCAACAATGGAGTTTAAGTTTCTTTTTACATGATAAAGATTGAATTACTTGAATTTTTTACTGAGCGCAATAACCTGACTTATTATCCCATCGAATAAGTTGGTTCTAGATTGAGATCGATTAATGAACACTTTGATTATGATTATTGAATCTATGAAAGCTCAGAACTTGTTAATATTCTTTTCTCTAGCAAGAATTAGCCCCTCAAGTAAGTTTTATCTATATATTGTTTTAAGTGGCTGTCAATCCCCATGAGTAAAGGATATCGATGTTACCTCCGGGATCCAAAAGTCTCTCTAGAGCCCCTCCCACCCCATCATTATTTCTAATTTTATAATGGCAACAATGTTAATAGTAAATAATGAATTAGTATTTTTTTCATCCGAAAGGATTGAATTTTAGAGAAAATATGTAATTGCTTATTTATACTCTGCCAACTCTTACTCTCAAACAAATGGTTTTGTAGAGTCCACATGCAAAATCCTTATTAGAGTCTTAAAAGGAACCATTAAACATAATTAGATGAATTGACACTTCACATTTCTTCATGGTTTGTGTACCTTTAGAGTAATACCTAAAATTGGCATTAGTAATCATCCATTCCCTTTGGCATGTGGAAAATACTCCATTATTCCTACTCAACTAGAGTTCACAACTTTGTCTTTGATATTTGTTTGATGACGAAGATCATCCAGACTCGAGATCATCCAGGACTCAACAAGAGGCACAATCCATTCTTTCAATTAGAGGAACATTGTTCACCATCTTTTAGTGTACTTAAATCCTTTGATTTAGATTTGGAATCGGTGCTTACTTGCACACAAATAGCCCATGTCCTCGCATAAATTAACCTCGTAGTTTCCAAGGTTTACACAAGTATTTGAGAATTAAACGACAAGGAACATATCGATAATTCATTAGGTCGAATTAAATGGTGAAGATTACTCATGTCTCTTCGCTCAATGAATCATATTGTTTAGTTGAGAGGTTGAAAAATTGGTGATTTTGGAAGTTTCCATTGCCGACTGGAAGAAGTAGAAGCTCGTTTACCCTGTTTTGCTACAGGTTTTGTCAATTTAGATTCCCTCACATTTATGGGAAGCTTCTCTATACCAACATTTGTGGGAATTTCTTGGATGTATACTTCAGAGCCATAATAATGAGAGACCACTAATGAAATTACAGTCCGTTGGAAAACCTTACACATTTTTCATTTTGGAGTTTTGTTGAATTTGAAGTTGTTACCCCTTACAGGGGTGACACTCTTGGATACCATTGAAAGGGCATATTGTTGTTGATTGTATGTGGAGTCATGCTCATTCTCAAGTACGAGTACGAGCCAGATGTTACCCCCTCCAAGGGTGACACTTTTGGATGTCATAGGGTATCATGTCATTTTGGAATTGTGTTGAATTTGGACCTGTTACCCCTTACAGGGGTGACACTCTTGGATACCATTGCGAGGGCACCATGTTGTTGATTGCATGAGGAGTCATGATCATCCTCAAATAGGAGTACAAGCCATATTTTACCCCCTCCAAGGGTGATACTTTTGGATGGCATAGGGTATCATGTTGTTGATTGCATGAGGAGACATGTTCATCTTTCCAAACTTCTTCATTGATCTCCATCAAATTCATGATTGCTAGCTCAACTATGGTATAACCTCGGATGACAAATGGTATGGTATGGTGTGGTTCTTATATGCTTCATTTAATACATGTTTGGATTTGATGATATAACTTCTTATCTTGTCCTAAAATGGTAAACATCTAACGACTATTCTTTGGCATTTCATAATCTTATATGTTTTTTTTTTCCTCGTAGTACCTTGGGAAACATGTTTTCTCTTAGAAGTGTGTGGTCCCTTGACTAACTTGTATCAGTAGTTGTCTAGGATAGATAGCCTTATCCACATTCTAATCATGCTAAGTAGTTTCCATTTCCCTTGTTCATTCATTCCATTCACATAAAAAAATTATCCTCGTAGTGTATGATTTCTCAAAGGTCCAAAGGAAAGATAAAATATAAATACCTGAAATAAACACAACCACTAAAGCTAAGAGGTGAAGAGCACAATTAAAATCCAATAGTTAAACTTGAGCAATGCCCCTCGCTATGAGGCCAATGCCCATGTCTCTCATTTGTCTATGAGTATCTAAATAAAAGGGACTTTTTCAATAAACTGAACATTTAAATAAAAAGGCTTAAGGGGTAATAACAAACAGTCTTGAGGATGAGAACTCAATGCTAATATTCCTCAAGAAGGCATTTATAATGAAAAAAAATCCTCACTAAATAGAGCTAGATGAATAATGAAAAATAATATGTGTGCATGTCTAAGACTTTGAAGGTTGTCACATGAACGTGTTTCCCTTCCTTTTTCATCATTATTAATCATTATTATATTTATTTCACCTATATACTTAAGAAGTATTGGTGTCTTAGGATTTGATACATGTATAAGGGTCAATGTTGTGCCCCTTGGTAAGCCTTAGGCAAGAATTAAAACTAACCCCTTTGTTATGATCTGTTGAAGGATGTCATGAGGTGCTACCAATTAATAGTTTGCTAAGAGGCTAGACCCATCAATTGGAATAGGTATTCTACATTGGGATGCATGCATTTATGTGGATATTGGCACTTTTTGAGGCTCTCACCTCCTTTGGAATCTATTTGGTCCTTACCTATGATTTTTATATTGTATTTGACCTCTTCTAAGAGGGACATTGTACACTGTGAGCATATTATTGAATTATTATATTATAACTTGTATGTTGTCCATGGTTTTAAGGATTTCAAGCTCATGGTTTTGGGCTATGAGTGGTTTTACATTGTAATTTAGGAGGCTTATCACCTATAAAGGAGAATTCCTCCTCTATTTGAAATCTTGGAGATTAATGAGAAGTCGGGCTATAAGATCTATTGTGTATCTATTTCTCTTCATGTGATGTTTTATAGCATTTTCAACGGTTAGAATAACTTTCTTTGATATTGCTAGGAATAGCATTGGCTACTACAAGGTCAAAGAAGTAATTTAATGCTCCAATTGGAAGGGTTTAAGGTAAGATCTCTCACCAACCCTTTGATAGTTAAATTTTCTTTCTCATGCATTAAGATATAAGACGTCTAATGGATCTTTTATTTCGCTTGGATCATCTTTAAGTTCACCTTGTCTAGCACCAAGAAAGAATCCTCACACACCAATCCTCCCTTGAAGCCTTGAAGAATTATGTCAAGCCCTGGGTGGTGCTTGAGGGGCAATCCTCTCAGTACCCTTTAACACTATTCTTCGTAAACTCTAAAATTCACACTAAATTGAAGTGATGACCACATTTTCCCTCTAAGGCACTATTATTCTTGTTAGGTTCAACCACCTAAACCTTAAAAATCAAATTTCCCTTAGGGTTTATTCTAGATTGTTTGAACTTTATTGACACGTCATTTACTTAATGCTAATTGGTTTCAATGATTGTCTTCTTGGTTGGCAATTTTTAGGGTTTGATTTAATTATTTATGGTTCATATATATATAACGCCCAAACCCTCATGTAACAAGGCATCAAGAATCAAATTCAAGTCCTTGTTGGTACATTAAAATAAGATTATGCTTGGATCGATTATATTGAGATATATGTGACATTGGTTTTGCTCCTGGCCACCAAAACGATGCCAAATAGAACCTAGCGTCCTCATTTTGTTGCTTCTACAAAGATAATGTGGTCGTCCATTTCTGAAAGGATAGATCGTGTGCAGAATTGGTAGGACTTCATTCCCCTCCAACATTTAGGTACAATCCTCATCTACTGTTCTTGTGATAATCAAGCGACTTAGACTGGGGATAAACGACCCATCAGAATTGATAAAATGAGAAGTAAAGAAGATAATACAAAGAAGACAAAATTGGGAAAATTAGAAAATGAGCAGAGCACACTAGTATTGAGTATATATCTAAGCTAAATAGGCTTGAGAAAATCAAGAAACCAAACAAGAGATCCTAACTAACTTGTACATCTCGCCAGGACAAATGGCAGTGTATAGTCACACACTATTGAGGTTACTGATATATTAAACACTCCCTCTTAAACTCAACAGTTAAAAACATCAGTACTGATAATGCCCAAGTGTTGTGTCTGAAAATCAAAAATGGATTTTCGTAGTGGCTTTGTAAAAATATATGTGAGTTGATCTCGAGATCCACAGAATTGAAGTGCTATGTCACCATTATTGACTAGCTCCCGTATGAAGTGAAAACAAGTGTCAATATGCTTGTTTTTCTTGTGAAACACATGATTTTTGGATAGAGCAATTGTTGAGGTGTTGTCACAGAAGATAGGAGTTGGCTCCTTTTCTGTATGTGACATATCATTCAATATTCTTCTCATCCACACATCTTGACAGGAATCTTAGGTAGCAGCGACATACACTACCTCTGCAAAAGATATGGATACAATTGGTTGCTTCTTTGATGCCCATGGAATCAGGTTCGTGCCCAGGTGAAAAGCATGTCCTGAGGTGCTTTTCCTATCATCTAGGCTTCCTACAAAATCATTGTCTGTGTAACCAGAGAGATTATTATCATTAGACTGAGTGTACCATAAGCCAAAATTGAGAGTGCCTGCAACATATATCAAAATCCTTTTCACCATCTTCTAGTGAGAATATTTGAGGGATTCTATGAACCTGGAAACAAGATTGGCTGCATACATAGTATCTGGCCTAGTTGATGTAAGATACAACAAACTGCCTAGTAAAATTTTGTACAAGGTAGGGTCCATTGTAGGGCCTTCAACTTTCTTTCTCAATTTGTTGCCTAGGGGTATAGGAGTTTCTACTAGATTGTAGTATTCCATGTAGAATCTTTTGATGATGTTTGTTGCATACTTTTGCTGACATACAAAAATGTCTTTGGTTGATTGGTCAACCTCAATCCCCAAGAAATATTTCATGATGCCAAGATCTGTCATCTCAAACTCAGATTGAATGGCATGTTTAAAACTCGTTAACTCAAGATTTCCGATATATATCATGTCATCAACATATAAACGTACAATCAAAATTTTACCGTGATGATCAATTTTGGTGTAAAGAGTTGGCTCATTTTGGCTTCTGCTGAAACCACTCTTGATCAAGTAAGTATCAATTTTTTTGTATCATTCTCTTGGAGCTTTATTTAATCCATACAAGGATTTCTTCAACTAATACACTTTGGCTGGCTGCTCTTTGACTTCAAATCCAGGTGGTTGATCTACATAAACCTCTTCTTCTAAGACACCATTTAGGAAAGATGACTTGACATCCATCTAGTATACTTTCCATTTGTGTTGAGATTCTATGGATAAGAGAGTCCTTATAGTGTCCAACCTTGCTACCGGAGAAAAATTTTCAATAATCAATACCTGGTTGTTGTGAGAATTCTTTGGCTACAAGTCTTGCCTTGTGTTTTTCAATTTTCCCCTTTTCATTGAGTTTAGTTTTGTAAACCCACTTGACACCAATATTTTTCTTGTGTCTGGGAAGATCAACAAGATCCCATGTCTTGTTCTTCTCAATGAAGTCAATCTCTTGGTTCATGGCTTGAACCCAATGTGGCTCCTTAGATACCTCTTTAAAAGATGTGGGTTGACATGATATTAATGCAAAAAGATTGTGTTGATCAATGTCATCCAACTACTGATGGATTTATCTCAAAGTTCGAGTTCTCTAATTTGGAAGTTTAGAGGAGGAGTTTTTGTTGGAAGTTGAGTTATCCTGAGAACTTTCATATTGTCCTTGTACCTGCAGCCTTGGAAGAGCAGGTTGATGTGTTTGTTGTCCTGAATTGTCTGTGTCTTCAGGATGTGACAACAATGGATCTTGACTATCCATAGGTTGATTTTCAGACTCGTTCCAGAACTAATTTTAAAAAAAAATTACATCTCTGCTGAGAATCAGTTTGTTTGAGATTGGATTGTAGAGCCTGTAAGCTTTTGATGTTTCACTGTAGCCAGTAAAGATGCATCTCTCACTTCTATCATCTAGTTTCTTCCTTAATTTAGAAGGTATGTGATCGTACACTATGGATCCAAATGTCTCGATATGAGCAACATTTAGCTTTGTCCCACTCCATGCTTCTTGAGGGACCTTCATCTTGAGACTCGTGGTTGGAGATCTATTCAAGAGATAAGCTGAGCATGCTACTGCTTCAGCCCAAAATTTATTTGACAGACATTTATATTTGAGAAGGCTTCTTGCCATGTTCATTATTGCTTAATTTTTCCTTTCAGCCACTCCATTTTGTTGTGGAATATACCTTGTTGTAGTTTGCATGATGATGCCTTGTGATTTGCAAAAAATTGCAAATTCCTTGGAGCTGTATTCTCCTCCTCCATATCAACTGAGGGATTTTACATATTTTCCACTCTTTTTTTCAGCTTCTGCTTTGAATTCTTTGAGCTTTGCAAAAGTTTCAGACTTGTGTCTGAGAAAATATATCAATTTTTTTCTGCTAAAGTCATCAATAAATGTTAGAAAATAAACACTACCACCTATTGAATCTGTTTGCATAGGTCCACATAGGTCAGTGTGAACCAGCTCTAAGTGTTGTTTGGCTTGAGTGGAGGATTGTAGAAAACTAGTTCTCTTATGTTTTCCAAGAATGCAAGACTCACATGGGGGATTTTTCTCCTTGAAGACAGGGAGACCTTTGACAATGGAGTGTTTTTGTAGAAGACTTAGACTTTGCAAGGGTAGATGTCCAAATATTGTATTCCAAACCATAGTTTCATTGAGGGCGGATTCACTTTGTGCATATGATTGGATCAGATTTTCATTTCCGAGGGTTAGGGGAAACATTCTATTCCTAGTCATGTGGATTTCAGAAATCAATTTTTTGTTGGGGATTTTATCATATATCCTACATGACGCTCCTTCAAAAATTACCTTATAGCCATGTTCAAATAGTTTTCCTACACTTAACATATTGTGTGTCAGATCTGGAACATGATAGACATTGTGTATGTCTTTCTTTACATTTTGTTTAGTAAGAATAGGGACAATTCCTTTTCCTTGAACTTTGACTAAAGAATCATTTGCAAGTGTAATATCAGATGAAATTGAAGAATCAATGCATGAGAGTAAATATTTGTTACTTTTCATGTGATTGTTGCAACCACTGTCCAACAACCAAAAATCTTTGTGTTGTTCTTCAGTCTTGTGGCATGAGAGAAACATACCATCTGAGGTTTCTCCTTCATGATTTGAGACATGTGCTCTGCCTGAGAGTTGATATTCTTGCTTCTTCTGTCATTAAGATTCATAGTTCCCGAACTTCTTACAATAATAGCATTGTATGCTTTATTTTTCATTTGATCTTCTCCCTCTGCCTCTTTGAGGCTAGAAATTTTGATTCTGGTTCTGTTGTCTCTGACCTTGGAAATTTTGATTCGGGTTTTGTTGTCTATGACCTTCACTTGAGTGATGGTTACTTGGACTGCTCCCTCTTATTCAACAACCTCTGCCTCTTCCTCTGTCTCTCCCTCTGCTAAAGGATAATTGAGTCTTGAAGGCGTTGGTTGTTGACTCATCTTCGAGATGAAGTCTAGTCTCATGTGTCAACAAAGAGCCCATTAATTCATCTGTTGAAAAATTTGAGAGATCCTTGGATTCAAGGATAGTTGAGACAGCCATTTCGAATTTATTTGGTAGACTTATGAGAACTTTCTCAACAATTCGTTGATCAGAGATGGCTTCACTAGTCAATCTGATCTGGTTTACGATTCCCATGATTTTGTTCATAAATTGATCAACATTTTCAAATTCTGTCATTTTTAAAGTCTCAAAATGCTCCCTCAAAGTCTACAGTTTAATTGCCTTGACTCTATCATTGCCTTGGTAAGTTTATTTAAGGATGTCCCAGGCCTGTTTTGAAGTAACAACGCCTGTGATTTTTGAGAAAATCGAGTCATCCACTGAATTTTGAATCCAGAATTTGGATTTATTCTCTCTATTTCTCTATGTTGCCTGAGCAGTTCTCTGTTGATTTGTCATGGAAGTAAGGTCTGTTGGATCTGGTTCCACATATCCAAGATCGACTAGATCCCAACACTCTTGTGCTTGCAATAAGGATCTCATTCTAAGAGACTAAAACTCATAGTTCTTTCCAAGAAGAATCGGTCCTTGTGTTGGTCCTAAATTTCTCGAGGTGGCCATCTTTGAAGAAAAAAAATTAAACAACAAAAAATTGTTTAAAGATTTGCGTGCTTACTTGTTTCGTGTGCGAAAATAAAACCAAGTTCGCAAAATCCTTTGTGTGACTTCGGGTTGAAAAAACACGGGGATGACAACTGCTTTGGCAATGGTTTCCCCTCTAATGGAAGAATTAGGCTTTCTGTGTTTACTCGAGAGCCAAAAAAAATTGAAGTTTAGCTTCTCATGTGACCGTGGACTGAAAACCAGATGCTCTGGGTCTTCAGGCTTCGAGCGTTTCGACGCTGAAGGTCTCAATTCCTCCGAATAACCGAATGGTCGAATAACGGTCTTTTTCCAAAGATCGACGATCCTCATTGAGTTGAGATCAACGATCCTCAATTACTTCGGGGCTTCAGGTGATGTTCCTTTCTAGCCTGTTACAAGGATCAACAATCCTCATTGATTTGAGATAAACGGTCCACAAATACTTTGGGACTTCGGGTAGATCTCGCTCCACAATACCTTCTAGAGAGCTAAGTCTCCGAAGTGAGGGATTTGGCGTTGTGTCCTCATTGATGGATGGTCCAAATGAACTCCGAGCTTCGAGCCTTCGGGAGTTCTGGCTTCTCGTATACGTCTTTCTTCCAAAGTGATTATCTTCGAAGTGCAGGATCTCCTGCCACATGTCCACTTCAATCAAAGGTCTGGATCTATTTCATCTCTTCGGAACTTCGAGAGTCCTTCACTCTTCAGCTTATGTTGGCTTCCTCCTGGAGTACGAGATCGCATGATGCATGTCACTTGATTGAAGATCAACGACCGCGAGTGATTGCGGAGACTTGACGTGCTCACTCTTTAATCTCCATGCTAATCTCTGCAAAGCGAAGATGCTTGTTCGTTGTGGGATCAATATCCATCGTTGATCCGACAAGATCAACGATCTTGAGCAATTGCAGGCTCACAACTTGCTTGCGCTTTAATTTCCTCTCTGATCCCCACAATGAGAAGATGCTTGTTCGTAGCAGGATCGATATCCATCGTTGATCTGTTGATCTGAAAAGATCAACTATCTTGAGCGATTGTGGGCTCACTACTTGCAGAAACTTTAATTGTGTTTCTGATCCCCGCAATGCCTCCCCACCATCGATCTCTCTCCAATGAGATCTAATGGTCCTGACTTGATCTTTGCTTGATCTGACAGCTGATCTTTCTCACGCTCAAACCTTACGGCTAAAAGAAATTATCCTTACCTGTTGGCTTGTCGTCCTTTCTGAGGTTGATTAATAGCTCAGATCTGTTCACTTGGCCGATCTTACAACTGATCTTGCTTCTCATCTTCCGCTTCTAGAAACTTTCTTCTTAAGAAATAATTTCGCAAAACTTTCACGAATTCTTTAAATGTTCTCGAAATATTTAATTGTTCTCTTCTTTCTATAGTTTTTCTTCCTCGCGCTTGCTATCTACAACGATCTTTTGAATGACTTTTGACTGCAAACTGCTCTCCAAGCTCTGTGAAGAATCTTGCGTCCCATGCTCTCATCCGCAAGACAATGTAGGCTCTGCGCTCTTCTTCTTATGATCAGGCTGCTCTCTAGGCACTGTGAAGAGGCTTATGTCCTAATCTCTCATACCATGATAGAATGAGAAGTAAAGAAGATAATACAAAGAAGAAGACGAAATTGGGAAAAACAGAAAATGAGCACAACACACTAGTATTGAGTATATAGCTGAGCTAAATAGGCTCGAGCAAATCAAGAAACAAAACAAGATATCCTAACTAACTCGTACAGCTAGTGTTGAGGTTACTGATATATTTAACAAGAATAGCCCAATGTTTCCCATACATGCTTGACGTTACCTCTTATGTTAAGTGCATAAACTATCATTTTCTATAGAGTTTGCAGAGGCGAAGTTTGTGGTTGTGGCTGTCACCTTATTGCTTAGTTGGCTTATATTTTGCTTGGTTGGGTAGCCCCACGGCATTCCTATTCTAACATCTTCCAGTGACCTATCGAGACTATGTGACATCGCCCATTATCTGTTGACGATGAGGGCCCATTATCATTGTTGCTACCTGAAACGTGTCATGAATGCGTGTTAAACTGTGGGCAAACACACTTTGTTGGTCCATTACTTTGTATTTAGCACTTTATTCTCATATGGTTTCAACGATATAGATGAGTTCGAAGTCTGCCGAATTGCTGGTTACGTTAGTGTGCTACCCAGTGACCTAACTTGTGATACATTTACTGTCTAATAGTAATCTTTACCTCAAATCCGTCCATATTGACTTACAATTATTTAGTTCGAAATCTGAAGCAGAATAAGGTCATGTTCCTGATGACCTTCGGAAGAAGTTGGATAATAAAAGTGAGAAATGCATTTTTGTTGGGTACAGTGAACAGTCAAAAGCATATCGACTGTTTAACCCAATCACAGAGAAGTTTATTATCCAACTTCTTTCGAAGGTCATCAGGAACATGGGCGTGTGCAACACACCCAAAAACACGGAAATAAGATATATCCGGTTTCTTACCAGTCCATGCCTCAAATGGACTTTTATCTTTCAGACTCTTTGTAGGTGCACGATTCAGAATATGCACAGAGCATGCAACAGCTTCTCCCCAATATTTGTTTGGAAGATTCTTACCATTCATCATACTCCTTGCCATGTTTAACATAGTGCGGTTTTTCCGCTCTGCGACTCCGTTCTGCTGCGGAGTGTATCTGCAAGTAAACTGCCTCCGAATTCCTTGTTCTTTGCAATACTAAGTGAATGACTTTGAGTCATACTCGCCTCCACCATCTGATCTCAGCACTTTCACATCTACATTTACTGTCTAATAGTAATCTTTACTTCAAATCTTATTCTGCAGGTCTGTTTTCATGGTATCAGAGCAGGCTACAGATCTAGCCTCTGTAAAGCTTGCCGAATTGCAAAATGTCTTTAAGCAAGCTCTGTAAGATCTGTTTTTTTTCTGTGCAATTTGTTTTTTAGCTGCCGGTATATAATTCTTTGAGCAGAAAATGGCCAGCATGAGAAACCAGGCTCTCATGCAAGCCCCTGTTTTGAACGAGTCGAATCATAGCACTTGGGTATCTAAGATGAAAGTTTTTCTGAGCTGTCATGAATGCTTAGAGATTGTCGAAGATGGAGTTACCTTGCTGAAAGATGAAGATCGAGATGCATTGGATTGGGATGCGAGACGCACTTACACATAAGTGGTCAAGAAAAATGCAAAATCCTTATGGCTTATCTTTCAGGGGGTGGATGAGTCCATCTTTCCGAAAATTGAAGGCGAGAGAACCGCCAAAGGAGCATGGGATACTCTCATGAATATCTATCAAGGAACCGAGAAAGTGAAGACCGTCAAGTTGCAAACTTTGCGACGAAACTTTGAAACAATGTACAGAGACAGTCGACCAGTTTATGACGAGTGTAAAGCACCTCGTCCATCAAATCCGAAGTCAAGGTGAAGACATTCCCGATCAGAAAATTGTGGAGAAGGTATTGCGAAGCCTTACTGAAAAATTTA
>ML781182.1:420440-438120 GCA_009831015.1 Picea engelmannii | reverse complement strand
CGTGAATTTGAACAATAACAGGACCCTGAGATTCTGTCATCTTTTACTAAAACGAGTTCTAGGCATGCCATACAGCCCCTCACCGGACCAGATGACTAGAAAATATATGTGACAGCAGGCTTCAGGAGCCGTATGGAAGATATAGCTAGGAGCTGGAGAGATATTCTGTCGTAGTTGGATAGAAGACAGACATACAGGTCAATCTTTTAGTAGCATGATTGTCGTCTTGGAAATGACATAAAATCCAAATATAGAGCTGCCCAGTTATAGAGGGGATCAACATAAAAGGGCTCCCCCAAACCTGCGTAGAGTTCAAATGACCAAGTAGACAAACTTGTTTTTTACAGTGTAAATTTCCTTTGAAATTTGTGAAAATAAAAAAATAAAACCAAATTTTAGCTAGAGAAAAGACTGTCAAAAACGTTCACATTCTCTACTAATTATTTCACTTCCGTTTGCGAAAAACGCACACCTATCGTTGTCTTCCTGAAAATTCAGAGAGTTATGAAATCATAATCAGAGAGTAAACAAAAACAAGACAAAAAATTATGGGAAAAAATGTGAATTTATCCACTTATATTGCTGCCTTCGGTAAAAAAAATTGTGAATTTATCAACAACGTTGAATTTATCCACCTTATATTGCTGTGAGAATAAATTAGAGTTATTCCATCGTAATCAATTCAGAGAGTTATTCAAACTTAATTGGAGCATAAAACAAAAATAAGACATTCAATCATAATCAAAATATAAAACATGAAACAAAATAAAAATAAATAAATCAATCAATGACCAGTGAAAAAAGTGAATTTGTGAAAAGAGTGAAATTATGAAAAAAAATAAGTTATAAAAAAAAAAAATTGAATTTATCCATTTATTAATGTTAGCACAACCGCATTTTATCCTTATCAATGTTAGCACAACCACATAATTAGCTGATGAAAGTCATGACAGTATAAGGAAAAAGCAAATTGAGTCAAATCTGCTTATATTTTTTTCATTAAATAGAACGTTCAAAATAAGGCCATGTAATTTCGATGTAAACCATTATCCACAAAACCTAACCATTAATACAAACCCTAATATCAACAAAACCTAATAATATCAACAAAACCTAACGATTAATAAAGACGTTCAAAATAGGGCCATCTAATTTAGATGTAAGCCATTATCGACAAAACCTAACCATTAATTCAAACCCTAATATCAACAAAACCTAACCATTAATAAAGACATGTTTTAAAAAAATCGCTATGAACAATAGAAAGCACCTTGCTCTACAAATATTATGTTCCAAAATTCGATATGAATTCGTTTTAGTAACTCCAAAAAGAGACTTAACGCCAGGTCAACGACCTTGGTCGACAAATATTATGTTCCATCAACATAAATTTCAAAATTCTTCTGTGATGTAAGTCCCATTTACTATTGTAAATCATCCACCCATAAAAAAAACTCTTCAAACCCTAGAGGAACTCCATAATTAGACAATGCGATATCTGGTGCCAACGCTAACCAAGATACGAAGGGTTTATCCTTCAGGCTAATGCCATTCTCCATTAAATTCGAAGATATTTTGAGCATTTAAATTTATTGCAGTTTCACCACAAATTCCCTACAAAAATAAAATAAAAAAGATAAAAGTAAAGCAGAGAAAGCAACGACACCTTTTTCCTGAGAAAAATTGTCTGAAAGTGAAAAGTTATTATTTACAGTAAAACATTCACAGACAAACGGATAATAAAAACTTTTAATAAATATAGAGAATCTCAAACGACCACAGTCCTCTCCATATCACAGAGCGAGCTTTATCATTAGAGAAAAAACTGCATCACACCAAAAACCACATTGCAGACATCGCAAAGAGATTTTTGCTAATGGCGATACATCGATTTCTGGAGTAAGCGATACACTGAAGAAGTCCGATGCAACGATAGGCGAGGGATGCACTAAAGAACTCTGATCCAGCGATAGGTGAGCGATCGATGGACAAGACTATCCAAGGTTCAACAATCCATCACCAATCCAAACCATCTACAGTTCGGCGATGCAACATATTTGAAATGCAGAGGGATTAGAGAATTTAATAAAGAGGGATCTATTTAGTGAAGCGCTGCAATGTAAAGTGAAACCGCCAGTGGAGGAGTGCAGATAAATGGCCAGCAGAGGGAGTGGAAGTGCAACATATTTTAAATGCAGAGGGATTAGAGAATTTCATAAAGAGGGATCTATTTAGTGAAGCGTTGCAATGTAAAGTGAAACCGCCAGTGGAGGAGTGCAGATAAATGGCCAGCAGAGGGAGTGGAAATGCCACTGTAGCATGCACCATCCAAACTTAGTGAGAGGAGACGGGCACCTAGTCAGGCCAGGGAGTGGAAATTGCACTCCACCGACACCATTCAAACTGAGCTAGAAAAAGCGGACACCTGGCCATGGCTTTACGCTTACACACTCTATCTTTATCTTTCTGGGGTTGTGTCATGCAGATAAGAGTCAGTGGTATTTATTGTTTTCTTTAATGTTTAAGTTGGTTTTACTTCTACAGGAAGTCTGTCCTATCTATACGCATCCAAGTCTGTAGGTAGTTGACATAGAAGAAATAGTTGATAGAGAAGAGTAGCAACAACTAAGTCTGAGATTACAAGCTTTGTGTTTTGTAAGTTGTAGAAGTTGTTAGAGTCTAAGCTCCATATAGTTTTCTATTTTGTATTAACTTCCATCGCCCAAGTTTTTAATATATATCAAGTATTTTGTGTGTTTCCAAATTCTTGAGTATTTTTGAGTTTATATGCTAACTATATAACATTGTTAATTTTGTGTCAAGAAATTGTTTATTTCATGGTATTATCATAGCTAGTAGTAAACTTATGTGCGGTAAGTCCCAAGAGTTCACTATGAAGAATTTCATTGTGGAATCTTTTCAACTACATTGCACAGAGTTTGTTTGTCCATTGTTCGAGATCTAGTATCCTAGCATGTTCTATGAGAGAAAGTTTTATCATAGTAGGTTTCAAGAGCAATAACTCTATTGAAATGTGAAATCATGGATTCTACTTCAAATCTGTAACTTCCCACTTTTACAAAAAAAAATTATGAGTTATAGTCCTTGACCATGAAGGAATTATTTTGGGGTCAAGATGTATGAGAAATAGTAAAAAATGGTTATGTGGAACCAACAAATCAGGAAGCATACAATGCTCTCACACAAGCTTAGAAGAATGCTTTGAAAGATCAAAGGAAGAAGGATGAGAACATGATGTTTTACATACATCAAGCCATACATGAGACCATACTCCCAAGAGTTGCATCAACAAAGCAAACCAAGGAAGTATGAGACATATTACAAACTTCTTATCAAGGTATGAACAAAGTCAAGACTTCAAAACTACAAATTCTTTGAAGAGATTTTGAAACTCTATCAATGAAGGAAACATATTTAGTAGATTCATTTTACACCCATGTTATTAGCTTGATAAATCAGATTAAGTCTCATGGAGAAACCATAGAGGATCGAAAGGTTGTTGATAAGGTACTTAGGAGGCTTCCTCCTAAATTTGATACTCTTGTTGTGACTCTAGAAGAAAGCAAAGACCTGAGTCAGTTTAGTCTAGACGAACTGCAAGCATCATTAGAAAATGTATTTTCCGCGCAGTCATTTATAAGTTGTGGAAGAGGAAGGGGTAGAGCTAACTCTAGAGGCACAAGAAGAAGTTTTGCTAGAGGTGGACGTAATAGCAGTCCTGGAAATACTGGTGGAAGAAGTCAAAATCCAAATACCAATCATCCAAGTATTTAGAGATTTGATAAATTAAAGATTCAGTGCCATGACTATAAAAAGTATGGACATTATGCATATGAGTGCAAGACTAGACAATATAATTAGAACAAACAAGGAAAAGATCATTCAAACATTGCAAATACTCCCTCGAGTCCTATGTTTCAAGAAATTCCATGTGACATATTGTATCTAGATTCACTATGCAGTAATGATGCAGGAGCATCGCTCCAAGCTAGCAACGCGCCAGCCAACCAGCACATCAGGCGTGCATTCAATGAAGGAGAGAGGCACCACCCTCTCGATTTTCAAATTTTGAATTTGAATTAAGGGTACTAAATGTTGTAAGGCTAGTAGAGCCTAAAATCCATGCATATGCGCAGGCTTTAGATGTAGGTTGCCTTTAATAGTTGTAAGGCTGAGATCTAGATCTGATTCGAACTAGACAACCATTTAATGTAATTGAATGTAAATTAATGAGAGTTCGTGAGGATGGAGGGAAGAGCTCGAAGATCCCCTCTTTGTAAAAAGATCTTCTTTGTTTCTAGACGATAATAGTCAGTCAATAGAGTTGAGTAGAGAAAAGAAGAGAAGAGATGGGAGCTGAGACTTTGTTGCAGTCCGAGCTCATAACCTTTGTACATACATTCATATTAATACAAAGAGCAGTTTTTCCTACATGAGATTCTTTGTACGTTTATGTGTTTATGGATGAATGTCTTTAAGCTTTTATGTTATGTTGTAGATATATGGTAGGTGTGCATCTGCAGGTGATAGGTAGATTTTCCTATCTGTGGGTTCTTTGATTCCAGGTCTGGGTTCTGTGTGGTTTCATGCAAGGAGTGCATGAGAGAACGTTGCGGGTTCTGTAAACCAGTGCAAGGAGTGCACCTTTGAATTCTGTGGATTCAGACAGAGACGTGCCAAGAGGGCGCACCAGAGGAAGTCACTGACTCAGGGAGAATCCTCAAGGTTATTGAATACCTTGGAGGTGAGACTGTGCAGAAGAGAGCACATGACAGAACATAATCACTGAGGGATTCTGTGGAAGCTCTTCCAGGAGGGCATTGAGTAGGTGCATAGAAGGCACAGAGAAGACAGAATTTCTGAGAATTATGTAAGGCTCTGCCAAGAGGGCATTGAGCAAGTGCAAAGAGTGCACAGGAGAAATCTATCTTGATTTCAAAGAGAAAATAGAGTCACGAGAACTCTGTGGAGGCTCTGCCAGGAGGGCATCGAGCAAGTGCAAGTGTGCACAGAGAGAACTCTTGTTTGAGTTCAGAGAGAAAATATGATTATATGATTACATTTAATTATATGATTATATCACATTTAATTATATGATTATATTTATAAATATACGATCAATCACATTTAATTATATGATTATATGATTAAAGTATGATATTTATAAATATACGATCAATCACATTTAAAAAATTAAAGTATGATATTTATAAATATACGATCAAGTTGTGTTATGTAGATAAGAGTATCTATTTTAGTTCTATAGGAAGTCTCGATAGATCGAGAAGAGCAACAACATAGTTTTGTATTATGTATTAGCATGCATAGAGAAGAGAAGCTCCACATAGTTTTGTATTATGTATTAGCAGACAACTCCCAATTTTTACGCCGAAAGATGTACACCTATTGACCATGGGCACAATTAATGATCTTTTAACCTTATTTAACCTTAAACCCTAATCTGATGGCTATGCATTGAAGATGTTGGCATATTCTTGGTTGTTCTCCAAAATCTATGGGTCAAAGTTATTGTTCATAACTTTCTTGCATTTATCAAGGCATCCATTAACATGTTTACTTTTTAACACTTACCTAATCACATTAAAAAGTTACTGTAAGGATATGTAATTGCCACGTTTAAATGATTAAGTAGGATTAAACCATGGCATCTAAATAAATGGCCACGTTCTGCTTCTGAACCGACTGCACGCGTTCCATTTATCAACCTAATGCAGCCAAACGTTTCGGCGTTCACTAGCCGCGAGCCACTTTGCAGCGTTCACCAGCCACCAGACACTTTGCGGCGTTCACCAGCCGCCAGCCACGTTTCGGCGTTCACCAACTCTATGTGCTTTTTAGAGTTCACCAACCGCCAACCACTTTGAGACTGTGCTAGTTTAATATATATCAAGTATTTTGTGTGTTGACAAATTCATGAATATTTCTGAGTTTATATGCCTGTTGATTTTGTGTCAAGAAATTGTTTATTTAGTGTTACTATCACACCTTAAATCAAGAAGTATGTGAAACTGCTTGGTAAGTCCTAAAAGTTCAGGGACAAAGAATTTCACTTGGAGCAGAATTTGTCTCTACGCTCTAGATCCTAGAGATCCGGTCGTACTCTATGTCCCCTGCTAAACAAAAGCTCCACATTAGGTTTATATTTAAATCATATCGTTTCATTCTTAGCGACGACATAGAATATTCGCTCGTAGCCATCCACTTAATATTCATTATAACTAGCACAGCCGCTAACTCGCGGCTGGTGAACGCCGAAATGCGGCTTACGGATGTTAAACGCGGTCACGACTGGCAAAATAGAATCCTTCCTCCTTATGGTTAAGAGGACTCACCTCACTCCTTCTCTGGTTAGAGGAATCACGCGGTCACGACTGGTTAAGAGGACTCACCTCATTCCTTCTCTGGTTAGTGTATATAGAATCCTTTGATGCAACTATATATCAAAATCTGTTTTTTTCGCAGCAAGCAACAATTGTACCACTCTACTAATTCTTACCCGTGCCTCTTTGTTTACCCGTGCCTCTTTGTTATGTTCACGTAATCTTTGTTCTGTTCACATAATATATAATATAGAATAATCTATTGGAATAAGAAACGATTGTACGCACTGCYAGTAGTAGTGCACGCCACAATTTTTAAGAATATGAAACCACTGTGATTATGCGGTTRCYATAAGTAAACGTGGMAGAAACATAAATCTAACACTGTAAAATGATAAAAAGTTAATAGTGGAGTAAATTTGTAATTTCAAGTAAGTTGGTTAATCATCTGAACGTGGCAGTCAGATGGTCACACAGTAATTTCTTAATCATATTAAGTAAATGTTAAAAGGTAAACAGGTTAACGGAAGCTTTTAAAAATGCTAGAAAGTTATGAATATGAGATCTGGTTCATTGATTTGGAAGGACGACTAAGAATATGCCAGCATCTTCAATTGCTGACCATAGGATTAAAATTTAAGGTTAAAAGATCATTAAAAGTGCCCATTGTCAATAGGTATACGCCTTTCGGCGTAAAAAATCAAAATTCTGAAACCCCGATTCCAATATAGGAAACCTATCATAATCAGGACATGTCATTGTCTCTCTCGTAAAATACCCAGAGAGTTATGGTTTTTCTGAAAACACCCAGAGAGTTATCTAATCAAAATCAGGTCATGTCATTGTCTCTCGATACCCAAAGAGTTATCCAATCATAATCAGGACATATCATTGTCTTTCTGAAAATACCCAGAGGGTTATTCAATCATAATCAGGACATCTAGTCTGACAATAAATCCAGATGGTTGTCCAATCATACTCAATAGATATCGTTGTCTTTCTGAGAAGAAATCCAGAGGGCTATCCAATCATAATCAAGGCATTTCTATAGGAGCGAGCGATCAGGGCATGCCCTCAAAAAAAAGTGCGCCAAAACAAACATGCCAATCCATCCTCCCATCGATTCTCGAACCCCAACATTGACCTAATTCTCCCGAGCAAAAATTATCCACCCTGAGGGTTAATAATATTGGCCATTCTCCCATGCCTGTCCAATTAGCCGGAGAATATGATAATCTGGGAAAGAACTTTTTCTCCATCGCAAATTGTTTTATACTAGTCGAATTTTGTTGCGATTCTGAGATGGCAAGATAAAATTGTAGACATGCTCAAATGGTAAATAAGGGAAACAGGTATTTTCATATAAAACTGCATAAAACCAAGTACCGTCTTTTCCTCCAATAAATATGCGGGACCGAGTTTCGTGGCCCTCCCCAAGAAATCCCTCTCCTCCGCCCACAGTTGAGTCCCACTTCCACCGTTCATATGCAGAGACTTGGCCGCTTCAATCACCGCACACCATTGAATGTTATGTAATGAAATGCAGTGAGCCATCATCATCACAATTAACTCATAAATTGCCGCAAATCTGCCAATTTTTTTGGAGGTCAAGATATGGGGATCGATAATGATGTGCTCCTTAATGAAAAGGTTACATTACAAACATTATGAGTTTGAAGATGGCTTATATATTTTAATGAATAGAATATTTTATGATACATTATTTTTATTCAAAAACACAAATAACATGATGTGATACATATAATATGATTAAAGGCCGTTGATATATATTGATTAATCTAATTAATTTAAAAAATTAAAGTAGCCACAGCAAAGCACTTCCATGTCAATTATCCTGCATTAAACTCGGGCATGTACTAGCTCCATGGTCATGCGATTACTCCACCTCACTTCAGCTCGGTGGATTCATTTATGATGGCTCGGGAGAAGTGTTGTTTCATTAATTTCACAAGGAGTCCAAATTCACGGGAGAATTATAGCTTAAGGAGGATGATGAAAGATGGATGCTCAAACTATAGTAGTAGCTGGAACTCTGGAACTCAGCTCTAGTTTCATAGCATTTTGAAACATTGTCGAGGTTAGTGTGTTTGTATGATTTTGTTGTTGGGTCTATCAGGTGGCTAGTCCTAGTGTTGATTATGATTTCTGTATTCATAGCAACCACGGTCAAAGCTCTATTTACTTGGTTTTTTTGTTCGTCGTTGAGATTAATATGCAGAGATTCCAAGTTTTCTAGAGTTGTCTCGGTACTATTGCTTTTATGATATGAAATTTGTGGATTGAAAGGCCATGATCGAAACCTGCAAAGAATTATAGGCTCCCACTTTTATCCAAGTTCATTAATTTGAACAACTAGTTCACCCTATCAATGGTATACCCAATCAATGCCATGTTGATTCTACCTAAAAAAACAGTTGGTCATGGAGGCCGAAGGGTTAGAGGATGGAATAGGTTAGCCAAACCAAACAACGTGCAAGGAGCTACCACTATAGGAAAATGCTATGAAAGCAACGACATATTAAAGCTTAGGAGAATGCTATGAAAGCAACGACATATTATCACTACCGATTTCTGAAGACTGCCAAGAAGGAGATGGACTCTATCGAGTAAACCATTTGCAAGAAAATATGAAAGCTCTCTAAATCTCAACCAGAGATTGAATTCATGGACCGAGTACTTAATACTAGTTTTCTAAATTTTCTTTACAAAAATTTTGATGCAATTCGCAAAGCAATTCTTCATTTCTAAACTTGCTTTACAAAAAATTTGATGTAATTCGCAAAGCAGTTCTCAATGTGAAGATCATTGTTCCATAACACAATGCAGACTAGAACGTTTAAGTTATTGTAGCGAATCGAGAACCTACTCTAGAGGGCACCCCTTCCAATCCCATAAGGTTCGATGAGGATGATTAAGATCTCATCAAAATTCAGAAATTGTATCCTTTTCTACAACATTTCTTAGACCTATTTCCATGACACAGTTTGTAATATAGTTAATCTCCATAAGCTGTGTTGATATCTAGTATGTCTGTTAATATTAAAGTCATTTCATGTCCATCTGAATAGATAGAAGCTATGAATTGGTATAAGCATACAATGACTCAAAATTTCAGTATTTTTTGGACTATTCTATACTCGATTTCTCTTGTGGTAGGTTTGAATCAGTTTTTCATGTACCATTTCATTGACACACACATATATCCGTGATGCATTATGTAAATATAGTTAAGTTTTATAAGCTATGTTGATATCTAGTATGTCTATTGATATTAAAGTCAGGTCAATGTAAATAGACAGAAGCTATGAACTAGTATAAGCATACTATGGCTCAAAATCTGAGTATTGTTTGGACTATTTTGTACCTAGTTTCCTTTGTGGTAAGTTTCCAATGAATTTTTCTATATTATTTTACTATGAAAAATTAATATAAATATGGTTAGATTAATACTGTATGTGTGTGTGTGCGCACACAAGCTAATGATGGTCTCTCATGATGCGTTAGTGGCAATGCAAATCTCGAAAAACAAAAATATTTTAACTTGGAGGGATTATTCAAGGTACTTTTACAATGAATTTGAATATGGTGTAAGAATATGAAACATGGGAAATTGAATTAGATTTCCAAATATACAACTTTTATTCATAGAAATTGTGAATAACTAGGTCAAATTTGTTTTTTTCTAACAATGGTATATTATTTTTCCAACAAAATATAAGGTATATGTTTTCGTTCATGCAGGTGTTGAATGTCTTAACAATGGAGTTTCATTAAACTTGTGTGCTTGTAGAGAACCTGTTTTTCTTGTGCCATGTATTTTTTGGAAATTTTAATATTAATTTAATATATTTTTTTTTAATTATCAAAGTGAACATATGTGTGAAATTACACGTTTTTTTATCGTGCATGCTAAAAGGGTCATAACATGATCAATTTTTTATTTTTATTTTTAGATCGTAAGTATGGGTCTCCTCTAGTGCTGCATATAACTCATTTAAGAAATGGTTTAGCTGAGAAAAAGTTATAGCATAAATAAGAGAGATATGTATTCTAGGATTTTGATACATGTGAAGACAAAAATAGAACAAAAATAGTAAACAATAACAATTTAAAAAAAAATTATATATTTGAAATATGCATAGCCAACTCAATTTATGTCTATAATTTTGCCAACAACTGAATTGTTTAGCTTATAGAAAAATAACGTCAAAGACAAAGATATAGAGGGGTATTCACAAAAATGGAATTTTTTAGGAATTTGCAAACCAAACCACTAGGTTTGTCATCCCAAACCTAAATCTGAGCCAACCAAGTCAGCATACACCTTGTCAATTCTGCCCAAAAAAATTGAATTCAACCAAGCGTGCACACACTCTAGGAATGCATCTGCACTCCTAAAAATATTTTCCTTCCTTCTCTATATTTTTCCTCCCTCTACTACATCTACCCCCCGCCCGCCCTACCCCTCTCTATCTCACTCTCACTCTCCCTCTCTACCCTCTATCTCCCTCTCTCTCCCTCACACTCTTATACATGGTAAGACCTAGACATGGACATATTTAGACATAACAAGGCATGGAAAGACCTAGAGATAGACCATACCTTGACATACCTCACACTCTCACACCCACTCCCTCTCTACCCCCCACCTCCCCGCCCCCTCCTCTTCCACTCTCCCTGCCCCCTCCTCTTCCACTCTCCCTCTCCCTCTCTCTCTCTCTTTCTCTCACTCTTCCCCTTTGTCCCTTCACTCCCCTCTCTCTTCCACATCTATTTCACCCTTTCTCTCTCTCCTCGTTGTTAGTCTCAGTCTCATTCACTATGCCCCTCTTTCTCTCTCTCCTCGTTGTTAATCTTAGCCTCACTCACTCTGCCCCTCTTTCTCTCTCTATTCCCCCTTGCTATCTCATCGGTATCTCCCCCTTCCTCTCATTCTCTCACTACCCACATTCTATGTCTCCCTCTATGCTTCCCTTCCTCTCACCATACCTATCTCTACCCCCCTCTCTTTCTCCCTCTCGTCCCTCTCACACTCTCTCCCCGCCCCCCACTCCTCCCTCTCTGTCTCTACCCCTTCTCTTTGTCTTTCTATCTCCCCCTCTCACAGTCTCACTCACTCTCTCTCTCCCCCCACCTTTCCCCTCCAACCCCGCCCATTCCACTATATCTCCTCTATCTCTCCTACATCTACTGCTCTCTCCTACATTTACCTCTCCATCTCACTTACCATTGTCAATGCATACCATTTTCATTGCATACCATACCATACCATATCATTTCCAATGCATACCATACAAGGAAATGCAAAGACAATTCATACCAGACCAATGCATACCATTTCCATTGCCACTGCAAATGCATACCATACCATAACATACCATTGACATTGCCATTGTCAATGCCAATGCATACCATACCATACCATACCATTCCCAATTCATACCATACAATGGAAAGACAATGCATATCATTGACATTGGAAATGCATACCATACCATACCATTTCCAATGCATACCATACAAGGCAATGGAAAGGCAATGCATACCATTGACATTGCCAATGCATACAATTTCCACTTCCATTTCCATTTTCAATGCATACCATACCATAGCATTTCCAATGCATACCATACCATACCATTGCTTCATGTCTTGAATATTCTAGGGTTTTTATGTGTCATATTGCATTTCAACAAACATTTGTTATCTAAACCCTAGTTTATGCTTTCATTTTCATCCCCCTTTCATTTAATGATTACTTGTGTTAAGGGTTGTTATATTCATCATGGTGTAACTTAGTTAATATCATTTATTGGCTTGGCGAGACATGGCAATGTTATGGAATGACAGTGGAAAGATATTTATTGTTATATAGGTTAAAATGTGAAATTGCATGACAAGGCATGAGAAGTTACATGAAAATGGTATGGTATGGCATGGATTGGCAAACCATGGAAATGACATGGAAATGGAAATGACATGGCATGGCATGTCTTGGGAAGGCATAACATTGGCATGGCAATGGCATGATATGGCAAGGCATGGAAATGGCATGGAATGGATTGGCAAGGCATGGAAATGGCATGGCATGGAATGAATTGGTAAGGAATGACAATGGCATGACAATGGAATGGCATGGAAATGGCATGGTATCAACAGGCTTCTGGGATTGGGCTTGGGAGGTTCATTTGTTTCCTTGTGTGCTCTAACCCAAAAATTGGGTATGAATGTGCAATAAACTCTCATAGATGGTGAAGGGAAAAGAATAATGGTTTCAAGTCTCCCTGGAGGAATTTTGGTAGCATAGCATTACTTTCTATAGTGTGTCATGAAATGTAACCTCAAAACCTTTATTTGTAGGTGGAAAATGATACCCATTCTAAGATCTAGTTTCCATGTGAACTCTCTCATTCTATTGATCAAAATCAATAAGTTTAGTGGACATCATGGAAGACTGAATAAATGTTATTAAAAATTGATGGGTTTAACAAAATTTACATATACCCACTACACAATCTAAACAAACATGTGCATTAATGAGTCATTGACTAGTCTATTTGGAATTTATGAAGGGTTACACATAAATCAAATGATTTTATATATGTCACACATATAAAGAGGGGCATAATGTGTGTTCCCTAGAAAATAACATTGAGATGAAATTGTTAAGTGATTTACAATTATGTAGAAGATAAATGAGAAAAATTATTTCTATAATAAATTATTGTAATATGCCATTTTTAAGGTAAGTGTGGATTGTCATTGGATTTATATGAGATAATTCAAGAGGTAGTCCATATTGTTGGTTGTGAGTTAGAATATGGATATCCACAACATTCATGAAAATAATTCAGAAGGAATGATCTATCGATGATGTAGTGATACATAGTTGATTAGCAAGCAATGCTACTCGAGAACCATTAACTGCTTATGGATTTAGCACTTACAAATTTTTTCACCATAATTTATTCCTTAATACATAATGCAAGTATTTATAATCACTTTAGAAACAAATCAAGGGATTAATACACATAAAATTCATACACTTTGAAATTCGTATATTCATCAACATCAAATGTAGAAACAATGAGAATCATAAAAAACATGCCATGAAATATATATATATATATATATATATATATATATATATATATATATATATACTGAACATCATCTAAATTGAACATTTTTTACAAAATGGAAACTCATGCCCACAATACAAAGCGAAAACAAGTGCCCTAACATGAAAAACATCTATATCATAGCCTAGCTACAAAATGGAAGTACTTGGTCAATCATTGACCATTTCCACCCTCGCCACCGTCAGGTGCATCTTGGAAATCTGTATTTCTTCTCTTTCTTGAGGATGCACTTCGAGAATTTCTAGGCATGGGCGTGCTTTGATGCTTTGGAGACTGCACAAAGAAAAAACAATGTTATAATTTTTTTTCATCAATGAATTAATAGAAATACAAATCGATACTTCGTAATTTAACCTAATACAACTCACTGCATATGAAACTATCAATCATAAGGGTGTTACCCTCTTCCGTGACCCTAATTTTTCTGCAATTCCACCTTGCATCAACTACAAGGATCAAGTCAAGAAAATTAAACAAATATGCATAAAAACAAATTCATGAAACATAAAAGATTATCATCAATGCATTATCTCATCATGAATATCTCAAGCATCGATGGAGATTCACTAGCAGATGGAGCACTAGGTTGTAAAACTTGCTCTGAGACAACCTCTACTGTGGCAGTCTTTGTCGATGGGGTTGAAAATGGTGGTGGGGGTGGGTGGTAGACAGGTGGGTTGTGATGTACCCTCACGGGTTGTACAAGTGATTCCAACACCCTAAGCCTAGAGAAAGGACACCCAAAATCAACGTTGAGGTGCCTACGATGAAGAACATAGAGAGGGTTAAGATACTAACCTCCTCCATGATGCTATGTTGTCCACTCGGCTCTATAGGCCCATAGAATGTCTTCCTGCAGCTCGAGCATTTGTGAGGTTCACATGGACGACTTCTATTTCCATGTGCCCTCTCATCGCTATACTATCCTATGCATGTTGATGCTCCAACTCTTCTATCAATGTCACTCGAAGGCACCTCCTGTCTAGATAGTGAAACAAAGATACTGTGTTGCACTAGGCTACAAGTAAATGAGCATATGGCTAGTTGTACTTGTTGTAAGTTCTCTGCAACAAGAGGATGTTGGGTAGGGGGTTAGGCCTTCGTCTGGGGAGACGAGGACCTAACTTGGGGTCATGGCTGGCATGCTCTCGGTCCTGTGCGGACCCTTGACCCGCCCCATGGAATTCACCAATGTCAAAGTAGTTGACATGCTTACCCATAATAAACCCAGTCCATAATTTTATGAGAATATATAAGGGCATATCCCTATTATTGCAGGGAGGTTTATCAAAAGTCATGTACCACCTATCCATCCAGTTTTGACTAATATGGGGATGTACGCACCAGTCAATGGATATGCGTTTCCTAGTCAATGGTATTTCTTGTCCATTTCTAAGATCCCTAAAAATAGACAATATTTGTTGTTTTGAAATGCCATTTTATTTGACTTGGTTTCTATCCAAATGAGTGCTATAGTACTCATACAATCGTGCCCTATAATCAAAAAAAGAGTTCAATTTTACTTGGGAAGTTGTAATGTACTCAACAATAATGTCCAAATAAGTGGCCAAGGAGACTTTGCTATGCTTTCTAGTATCCCTTAATTGTTCCTCAAGGGTTCGTAATATAACCAAACCCTCATCAATTTCAGTGTTTACATTGGTGGTGGGTTGGAGTTTTATCTTCTTGGTTTTCTTGTGAGTAGTTTAAATTGTCTTGGGGTTCCATTGTATTATATATGCTTCAATTTAAAATCCATGACATGTAAATTAGGTTTCTTTTTTATTTAAAATACAAAATTACATTATTTTTTTAAATTTAGATTATTGGGATCAAAATACTAAATTGGATTAAAATTAAGAAAAATGTAACATACTTGGACACAGTGTCCCCTCCTCCCTTTCTTCCTCCTCTCTATCTCCACTATAGTATCCCAATGAGAAAAGCGCGAGGGCAATTTGCACACAATGGGAACAAATAACGCTTGGGCCCTCAGTACATTTTTATCAGTAAGACTCTGCACGCGCTCTTAAGCCCACACACATGGTTTTGCCACTAATTTTATGTGGAAATATATGTGGAGATTCGACCATATCCAAACCTATAAGTGTAGGAATCTGTGCACGTTCCTAAGAATGTGCACGTGTTCGTGCGAGTGCATATATATATATATATGATTACACCTCCTCGGATGGGGTGGTAACATATAGGGTTGTGAACACCCATGTGTGTCAAATGATTTCCACCTCACCAAACCATGATGGATTGGAAATTGGGAACATGTAGAGTAGTGATGAGTTGCGAGGGGAGAATGAGAGGGAGTTTTGTGAGGAGTACAAAATCCTCCCAACCAACTAGTAAAATAATGAACCCACCCTACAACTTAGTGACAAGGTATCATGAGCTTACCTGACTTTCCTTTTAGAAAAACATTACAGGTGGATTTCGTAGCATGTGGAGATTTTGTGATGATAATATGGGTAAGTGGGGATCCCAATAAACAACATGATGTCATATTTGTTTCGTAAGGAAGCCCTATATTTCTAATTCAGAGTGGAGACCCGATCAAGCTTGAGAAGTCCAACAAAATATGAACTATTATCATGCTAAATCGATGTATAGAATATTCTTGAGCCTCCAATTGTTTGTAGCTTAGGCCAGTCCACCATGGTTTTCTGGTTTCCCTATATAATATCTGGTGCTTGGTGTTTTGTGTGTAATGCAAAAACTATTCATTTCTCTGCTCACAGGGGTCAATTCAAGATATTGTTTCATTTTGCAAAGAGTGTCAAGCCTCAGGGGTCCTTTAGGGAGATTCTATGTTATGCACAACAAGCCCTTCTTTCACAGGACTTAACTTTCTTTGAGGTTGTAAGTCTCGGTTCCTCCAACATGACCAAGAGTAATGATGATGGTTCCATATGTTAGAATATAGAGGATTGTGCTCGTTTAACCATTGACGATACCCTCGTCACCCAACCACAGGCCTTAAGCCACCCTCCGAGCACCTTGACCTTGACCGAGAAGAGAATTCTGGCTGCAATCTATAGCCAAGAGAGGCTAAATGCACCAAGCAAAAGAATAGAAACTAAAATGAATAGATGATCCCACCCAGAAGCTACCGCACCACTCTCCCAACTTTCCCAGAAAACCTGCACACCAAACTGCTACTGCCTGCAACTTCCTGCACATATATTTCTCTCACTGCAACTGCTGAGATGAAAAATAATGAAACTGTCACCCTGTATTTATAGTGGACTGGCCAGTCTAACTGGGGCCAACCTGGCCAGTCTAACTGGGCCGAATTCTCCTTCTGGGCATCAATAAATTCAATATAAATATATTTCTTCAGCCGACAACCTGTCTAGGGTTTCCTTCAATTCTTTGCTTCCTTCCGGAGGATTCTAATCTCGTCATAGGTCATAATAGAGGTTCATACCTCCCGAAGCTACCATAATATTAACACTCCCTCCTAGTCAGGGAGGTATGGTCTTGAGCACAACAGACCATTCAACTGGTAGCACCACGAGCACCTGTCATTATTATCCAACTGGATAATCTCCTATGACAACTGGTACAATATCAATTTATAGAACAAACTTGTGTCTATTCCAGTAGTACACAACTGCTCAGACTTTGTGAAACACAATCACAAACTGTCCTTCATAAAAAATAGCAACCTGCATATAAACAATGTTATGATAAAAACTGTATCATCTGGGCCAATCTTTCACTCACATATGTGAGATCTAAAAGAATGTCTACCACCAAAGTAGTCTTCATCTGCATAGAAACAAGGTTATGATAAAACTGAATCATCCGGGCCAGTCTTTCACTCACATCTGTGAGATTTGAAAGAATGTTTTCCCTCAGTAGAGAGTATCAACAATAATCATCTGGGCTAATCTTTCACTCACATCTGTGAGGTCTGAAAGAATGTCTGCCCTCAATATAGAGTATCAACAATAATCATCTGGGCCAATCTTTCACTCACATCTGTGAGGTCTGAAATAATGTCTTCCCTCAATATAGAATATCAACACTGGGCTATCTGCCCCATTCTTCTCAACCAAGGAAGAAGGATTGTTTCTGATTTCTGAACCTGGACCATTTCCCACCCTGGGCCATTCTTCCGACACCAAACAAAGTGTAACC